>CM031373.1:8811044-9029373 GCA_018208015.1 Medicago ruthenica
TAGTTCAACCACTCCTCTCTCTCTCCTCTCTGAGTAGTTTTAGATTACATAATTAAATTGGAAAAGTTTTGGGTGAAAATAAGAAATGAGTCAAATGGGTGAAGAAAATTCTTCACAATAAACGATATTGTGATCTCTTGGCTGCCTAAGCTTGTTGAAGCAAACATACTCTGATCTTTATTTTATTATGATGTCTTTTTTATTGAACAAGTTGTAAGGCTTTTAAGCCATTAAAGTTGATTTTTTTTTCAATTCAAATTAGTATTAATATTAATTTATATTTCAATTGATATTGTTTGGATTAGTTCTCTTTTTGGGTTCAGTTTAGTTTGAACCACTAAATATATAGGTCCAACTTAAACCACTTTTTTTTTCCTACCTTTAGATTAGATCATTCCATCAAATCTTATTATGTTTCATCTACACCGAATCTAACCCACCAACACTACCATTTTCTTCCTTCAGCTTGCGTTAGCCAAAGTTCAAGCAACAAAACAATGATAACCGACAAAATAGTTGGTTATCACGTTGCACTTATCCCTCATAATGAATGAGAAATTGAGTGAATACATGGCCTAAAACATCTAATCAGTGCATATTTAGGATTTAATAGTTTTAATTAGATTTTAGTGTTATTTAATCATTTTGAACTAGTTATGCTTGTTGTGGATGTTTGATGATACATGACGAGGGTTAACATTGGAGATATGGGAAGCTGCATCCTGGATTAGGATGCTCCGCGGAGGATATGGAAAGATGCAGCGCCCTGGATTGCTAGCCTGGTCGTACAATAGTACGAACCCATGGGACCACTGCTGGTCATTGCTTAAGGATTAAGAATTATGAGCCGGTGCCAATCAATGAAGTATACAGAATATAAGGGAATATGCATGGAGTAGGTAGGATAAGATAAGGACAACTCATAGAGAAAATGATCAAAGGGTACAACTTGTAGTGGTTGACCTTGTACTATAAAAGGGAAACTACATGTTGGTGCTAAGGGTCCGAAAATTTGATAGTGAATTGTAGAGGTCAAGTTCAAGCTAAGGTAAACAACTTTAGAGTTCTCATTCCATCTCATATTTTCCATAGATGAGCATGAGTTCTAGTATTTAAAGAATTAGATTTAGGATTACTTCGTGATGCTTTTATCTCACCACTCTCCTTCAAGGATTGTAATCTTGTACTAGCTCTATTCAATCTATTAATTTAGCTTTTCATGTTTTCTTTATGTTTTATTTCATCTTCATCTCCGAGGTTCAGCTCATCACTAGCTAAACCCCTTCTTGTGGTTTAGACATGGCGAGGTCATGATACTCTTTGCTTATGATTTATAAATCTATAGCTTCGCGCTTCTTTCAGACAAACTGATTTAACTCAAAATCTTTGAAAGTAAAACTTGATCTCTTTTACTTTTAATGCTATAGTTCCCCGAGAGCGAGGGGGTATGAGAATGAAACATGTTTGTTTGATATGAGTTATTCCTTATCCATCAAGAGATGAAAGGATCAAGAGAGACTAATTTGCACGAGTACTAGATCTTGGAAGAGGCTTTAAGCGCTGAGATCTAACTAGGACTCTTGTCATAGTCCAAAGGCTCAGCAGAATAACACTTTGGTGGGAAATGTTGATGACCTAACCTAGCAACGTTGCATGCTAAGAATATGTGATTGTACTCTGACTGGTAGTCTTCATGTGCATAAATTGAAGGCTGAGTGCACAACACTCCCAATGGCCACCATGTTGCCAGGAAGCCATAGAAAGTTATAGTTATGTAGATCGTAGTAAAGCCCTTTCATAACTAAAGCTTTGTTTAAACCACACTTTTATTAGAGAATTTTTAAGTCTTTATAATTGTTTTTCCAACCCTTTAACTTTTACTTTATTGTTGTGACAAATGATTTATTTTATTTTCTTGCAAACAAGTTTACTACTGGAAAGCTATAGAGAGCTATAGCTCCTCAGTCCCCGTGGGATAGATATCTGTTTATAATATAACTTGGACAATGTATACTTGCACTAAGTCTTTCCATCTTAAAATACTCATAGTGTTTTGGGAGACACCAACCATATATCACCTTAGCCACCGAATCCCTCACAAAAGACACTGAAGCTTCGAGTTCTTCTTGTTAATATATATGATGATACAGAGAGTGCGCTAGAGGAGGGGGGAGGGGGAAGAGTTTGTGAAAGCGTGAGTTAAAAATCGATTATGACAATTGAATTGTGTTTGATAATGATGATCAAAGTAAAGCAATGCAAGGACACAAAGATTC
The DNA here is from genome assembly GCA_018208015.1 of Medicago ruthenica. Taxonomy (NCBI): domain Eukaryota; kingdom Viridiplantae; phylum Streptophyta; class Magnoliopsida; order Fabales; family Fabaceae; genus Medicago; species Medicago ruthenica. The sequence goes on from CM031373.1 coordinate 8,813,321, forward strand.
AAATATGAATTGAGAATTTCAATATTGAGTCTTATAATATACTTCAACAATCAATACACACATTCAAATTGAAAAACTATACTATCTCAAACCAAACCTATTAACAATAAATCACACTAACAACTAATGAACACAAGATATATGAAACAATTGTTTGAAGTTAACTATCAACTTCGATTCACTGCCTCCATCACGGTGGTGGTGGTGGTGGTTTGATGATAGCACTTATGAAAAAAAAAATGTGGACTTAGATATTGATATGAGATTTGCGTCTGATTCCTTCAAAGACTTTCAGTGGTTTGTCTGATAGGTGTTGTGACCAACTTCTTGCTTTGGCTTCTGATTTTATCCCGGATCTGTTGAGATATGCAGGATTCAAAGTTTATTTTTGCATCCACCATGCCGAAGAAATCAGGGAAGGTCTGATATCCGTCTCAATCTTTGTGACTGAATTCGGAATGGTTACGGTTATGAAGGTCCAAGTTTCGGCTTGCTAATGGAGTTGATTCAATGGATGGCACACTTGACAATTTCGTCCATCACTATTATATGATGCTTTTGCACTCTAGTTTTTGTTTTAAAAGAAAGTCTGACATAAATCTGACATTGGCTAGACCGGAAACCCCTATCGACCGGTAGGGGTGGGAATAGGCTAGGCCGAGCTAGGCTTTGCAAGGCCTAAGTCTGGCCTGCGGCCTGTCATAGGCTTACTTTTGTGGCCTGAGTCTGGCCTTCTGAAAGCCTGATAAGGCCTGCTAGTCTGTTTAAAAGCCTATATCATATGAACATCTTTAAGTAAGCAATGTGATCTAAGTTTAAATAGACTAGCGAACTAATAGATCAATTAGATTAAACTCTCTTTTAGTAATCAACATGAGTTTTTAGGGAATTTAACTATATATTGCATCATCTTTTAATTCTAGTTTATAATAATACATTTGTATATGCGAAAAATTAATGTATACTAATAAACTTAAATTACTAACGAATTTATATTTTAATTCAAAGTACAAAATATATTATAATAATAAATAATATTAATCATATTTACTTAAATAGGCCGGTCTAATAGGCTTAAGAGGCTTTTTGAATGGCATGTGGCCTGACCTTTTAAGCTAAATAGGCTTCTAAAAAAGTCTAAGTCTTCTCTATTTAAGAAAAAAACCTGGTCTGACCTGTCGTAGGCTAGATCGTAGGCCCCTGTAGGCCGGCATGACCTATTTCCATCCCTATCGACCGGCATGCCTATTCCCACATTTAGATGTGATGTCCGCATTTATATTCTTGGTTAATCATAGAACGTGAGTCAATACGGATCATGCCAACATCTTTGCTCTTTGTAGGATATTGATATTATGTGATTTCAACCAACCACCGTATTATTTCTTTCATTTCTAGAGAGCAAGATTTCTAAAAAATTAGGAACCTGAATTTGGAGGTTGTATATTAAATTTTGTAAAACAAAATAAAATATCAGCTCAAACAACAATCTTATTAAATTCAACAACACTTATACATGAAGAATATGACCATCAATAAGTAGTAGTACGATCGATTAAAACAAGCTCAAACTAAAAGTAAAATATAATCTTAATAAGGTCCAAACTTAACAATAACAACCACTCCCCTATGGTTGTATTCTACACCATATAATACTGAATTGAAAATATGTATAAATCATAGCACACCCATTATACAACATGATCTAGGCACTATATTTAGTAGAAAATTATATATGACTTGAGACAATGCAATGAAAGGATTAGCTCCAATTTATGGAGGAATAACTATAATAGGTCCACGATTAATAATAATATCGGGTGGAGGTAGTTGAGAATATGGGAATTCAGGCACTCCTGGGATTTCAAGTAGTTCATGCTTTTGAAATTCAGATACTTTAGGGAACTTGGGTTTTGACGATTCGGGTATTTCTAACTTTGGTAATTCAGAAACCTTAGAAAGATCATGCTTTGCTAGAGGTGTAAAATCAAGTTTTGGAAGCTGAGGTATGTTTGACTCTAGAAGATTGCGTCCCCCGAAGACCATTATGGTAGATTTTCCTAACAAGATAGCTACAATCATAAATGGAAAAATGATTGTTGACAAACAAATGTAAGCCATGGTTTAATCGAAATGATGAGAAAAATTTCAGGAAGATATATTATAGTAGTTAGAGTTGTATGATATGCTAATATGATGATTTTGATATGCCTTGTAGTGTGTTCTGCATTTGTTATATGTGAGGCTTTTATAGATGAAATTGTGTAACTAAAATTTAATTACAACTATTTTTTTTGTTAACCATCCTATATGTGCATTGAAAGCCTATGTTCTCAAACATAAAGCAATCTCAAAGTCACTGACGTAACTAGCAGAACAATATGAGAGTGTCAGATTTATAATCTATATCTGTATATTTATATTATATATAATGAAATTAGACTTTTTTAGGCTGACTTTTTCTCCTTTCAATTATATCCTTAAGCAAATTTGACCATAAGAATGTTATTTTGTTGGTGTCAGTGAAAAATATAAGAATTTATATTATATTTGTTATATACTTTTTTAAAAGATATTATGTTTGTTATATTGTTGGTATCATTGAAAAAAATAATTATAATTTGTTACGATATGAAAGTGTAAAATATATATTATTTATACATATAGTTTTAATCAAAATAAAATTAATTTTAATCCAAATTTCATAAAACCACTGTTTGTAATTTATACACATTAGCGCAATAAACAGAGCGGATAGATGGGGCACGCAGTGCCCGACTTAAGGCTAGTAATATATAATGGAAATACATCTTTCAGGGTTGGATTTTTTCTTTCAAATTTTATCCTTCATTTAAACTATTTTATCATTTTATAATATTATTTAAATTATTATCAATTAAAAGTATAGTTAAATTCTATTAAAATAGGAACAGTCCACATTAATAAGAAAATATTGAACACTATAAAAAAGAGTCAAAAATATTTTATTCTCATTTTATACAATTAAGTGCAGCAAAAAAGCATATAGACGAGCGTGTTAGTGTCTGTCTTTCCACTAATATACATAGAAAAAATAAACAAATTTATTGAACTTTTTACAATGGCAAATTTATCAAAGTTTTTTTTAGGAAGAATTTGATAAAGTTAATAAGTAAAAAACTCACAATAATTTTTATTTATATATAAAATGAAAAATGAAGCAGCAACAAAAGAAATGAAATCCAACAATAGCTATGTAATAATGTTGAGAATTCTAAGATGCTTTAAGAGTCAAACTTACTCATAAGAGACTATAATCGTCTTTTTCTATGTAAACAATTAAATTATTTGCGATAAACTAATCATTCATTTTGTTACCGAGTCTTGTCATACTATTTATTATTAAAAAACTCTTAATGTATTTAGAGACTGTAAGTATCAAAACAAGATGAATAAATCAGTTAAGTGGTAATTCTAAGACTTTCTTGTCTAATTTAGGAAAATGGAGTTGTTTATGGTCACTATATATTTATAAAAAAAAAATGTCATTTGAAACATGCGACGTGAACTTTTATTAAGTTATTAAGGAGGTTGATTGGATGATACACACATGAGACAAGTTTTGCATAATGCCTAAATTGGTTTCTACAGTTAGTTAAGAAGTAATTTAAAGACCATAAATATTATCGGTGCAAACATCACCAGTGATCCTTAGCTTGAGACGAAGACTTTATAAACTTTACTATACATCTATATATGTATCTATGATCATTAACTTTTTTTAATCTTTTCTCTTCAATTTTTTTTTAATCTTTAATTTATCAACTTAATTATTAATTTAATGTCTTATCAATGAAATATCATAAAAAAGTCATTTCGAACATGGCACATTTCTTAGAGGGACTAAAATATTGCTATATTTAAATAGACTAACAATATATATATATATATACATATATATATATATATATATATATATATATATATATATATATATATATATATATAACCCTTTATTAAAAATCAATGTTACAGTCGTTCAAAGTCAATTTAAACACCATAGATTCAAATATAGAGTAAGCTAATATTTTTTTGTTGCCTTGTTAACAAGCAATCTTTGATACAGAGTCAATGTGCTCTTAATTTTTGGTAATGCTAGTTAGTAGTTCCGGTGGAAACGTTCAAGGAACGGTTACTGAGGTATCGTTTGACCTGACTTTTTTACGGTTTAAAAGCTACTTTAAAACAAAGTTAAAATTAAGGGCTTTAAAAAAGAAGTTAAAGTTGTCTGATTACTTTATTTTTTTTTTTTTAGTTTCAAAGCTCCTTCCATTCAATTTTATGCATTCTTAAAAAGTACTTTTTTTTAATAAGTACTTAATAGATATTGTGTTTGGCCTACCTTCTCCTTAAAATTATAGAGAAGTAGAAAAAAAGTCGGGTCAAAACGGTACCTGAATATCATTGACAGACTTGGGGAATATTATCTACTTACTTCTAGACTATGAAGTCCAAATATTTGATACGATACGACATCGACACGATAATATAAAAAAAATTAAAATTTAGGATACGATACGGCCGGAATATAAATATAAGTAATATTGATAATAAATAAAGAGACAATTAGTCGATTACATAAATCCGAAAAAGAGACAATTACTTTTATTTTTTTAAAGAAAAAATTAGAAAAATCTTGTTTCCTTTTTAATAAAAGAAAAAAAAAAGAAAACAAAATAGTAAAAGATATGTATCTCTCGTGTATCTCTGGCGTATATGAAATGTATCGGCCAATTATTTTATAAAAAATAAAATTTAATCACCAGACACTCTCCTGATATGTATCGGGGTGTATCTGACACGTATCGGTACAAGATGCGTATCAGATACGGGCACATTATCAAATCATGTGGGTGTGATGATAACATGTCTTTAGTGAGAAAAATCATGCGGGTTTGATGATAACATGTCCTAGAACTTTTTTTTTTCATGAAAGATGTCCTTATAACTTAGATGTCCTTATCAAAAATAAAATGCAGAGAGAGAGAGAGAGAGAGAGAGAGAGAGAGAGAGAGAGAGAGAGAGAGAGAGACGGTGGTTCTAGGCTCCGCTTAGGGCACCCGCACTGGCAATCTTTTTCGTCGGAGGTGAGATACATCGGGGGGAACAGGATCCAAGCAGGGTGCCACCAAATGGGGGGCATAAGGGAGATTGGGTTGATGTGAGGCCAAGACGTCGGAAAGTGCAGGGACAAGTTGGTCGAGGACATGCCAGACGACAGGAGGCTTTGCGGCATGGAGGCGGTTCAGTTCAGCGAATTGGGCAGTCTAGGGTTAAAGGTGTTTCACGGGTTTGGCAACAGGAAAGGGACAACGGGTTGGTTACGATGGATGGTCTGTGTGATCGCATAGTAGTGCAAATTCGATGGTTTGGTCATGGTGATTCGCGCGGCATCAGTCTCAGCAGGCAGCGAGGGATCGCGGATGATGATGATAATGTGCAGCATTCAAGGTTTGTTACTGTTGGTAGCAACAAAAGTAAGTATTTTTATATCGTTTCCACAGGGACTAGTGCGCTATCTCATGCCGTTCAACAATCGTTATCGTTTTGAGTAAGGGTTTGTAAGATTGTTTGCATAAAAACTATTGGAACCTAAAAACGGAAATAAAGACGACAAGAAATAGGGAATAAAAGCGTTGAGATCGGAGTTCCTCAATCGAGCATCGAAAATAATCTAATGATCATGCATATGAATTCTAGCGTTTTAGCGAAATTATCACGTATCACTCGACAAAGTCATTCGTGTCCAAATGAAGTCGTGAGATCGATCGTATCGTTTAATCGACGATTTCTCAATCTATTAAACGATTCAATAGCATTAAGTCTTGATGCTTTAAGTGATTATCAAAACATAATTCTATGTCTAGAATTCCTTATTTTGATAGAAGATTATTCTCACCAAAGATTTAAAAGTATTCGTCAATAGCATTTAAATCAAACATAATAATGAATAGCAAGAATAACTCCAATTATCACATAAGTTACTAGAATCATATATTTGCAAAATCAAAGATTACAACTAAGCTATATTGAGTACCTCCAATCCCAACAAAGGGGAGTTAGTTGTTCATTTTCATGACAACTATACAAAAGTGTAAAGAAAGATGAAGATCCAAGCCTAAGTCTTGATTTCCCAAAGTCTTAGATAATCCACACTCCCTTCACTCTTGCTCCACGAAGATCACCTCTTTTATGGCCTATTTTCTGTCTGAAACTCTAACATAATAATATTACATCCTACTAAAAAAATATAAAACAAAGCTTAAATAATAAAAGCTGAAAGTGACATCTCGCTCGGCGAGATTTCACTCTTCCGGCGAGTTAAGCTTTCTTTGCCAGTGGTTTCCAGCCACGTCTTCAAATAGCATTAAACCGCCTTGGATATCGCTGAGCGAGGAAAATTTCGCTGGGCGAAATTATGCTTCCCCTGCTTCTGAAATTCCCTGCCTAAGCTCGCCATTCTCTCGCCTTGAGTTCGCTGGGCGAGTTGCCATATTCAAATCTTCCTGTTTCTTTGCTCAAATCATGTTCTGACTTGCATTTTTCTGCATAAATGGATGGAGAAAGAAGTAAAAGCATAATTTGGCATTTATTCATAAATTCTATGCTTTTCCTATGATAACTTGCGAAACAAGTAACATAAAGTGCTTAAATTAAATTTGCATTTTAACTAATTTCTGGCACTTATCAGTTACCAAGAGGTTCATAACATTCTATTTCACCAATTTTTCTAAACAAATACCATATTTTTATCTGCTGAAGGGTTTTGAGGTGTGTGGGATGCTTGATGACATATTTGTGGCTCCGACGCAAAATGCGAGTGGTCAATTGTATGGGTTTGTGCGGTATCTTAAGGTTAGAGATGTGGATAAATTGGTGAAAGCTTTGAATAATGTTTGCTTTGGCGACTTGCGTGTGTGGGCGAAGGTGGCTGAGTTCAATCGTCTGCTTTCAGTGGAGGGTAGGAATGAAACTTTGGACATTGGTAGGGTGAAGTAGAGTCATAGGGCTGATAACGGTGAGGGAGAAAAAAATTAAAAGTGGGGGTAAGCAGGGGGAGGAGAGTGGCGGGGAGGGAGAAAAAAATGGTTAGGATAAGGAAGTTGGGTGAGGGAGGAGGAGGTTGGCAGGGGGATTCGGTGTTGGGGAAGCAGGGGGACGAAGATGATTTGAGAATTGGGGAGGTGTTGGTTCAGCTAGAAGGGACGAGTGAGGGGTAGTCAGTTACGGTGGTGAGGGAGGAGAGGGATGTGGTGGAGGTTGCGGCGGGAGAAGGTGAGCAGGAAGGAAGGTTATTGAAGGGGGCAGAGGGTGTAACTCGAGTTGTTAAGGACCCGTTGCCAAATTCAGGTATAGGTACGGGGTCGCACAAATTGGTACACATGTATAGGTCCCATGCACATGATTTGACTTGGGCAAAAAATGGCTTAGTGGCTACAGTGCGCAATGGCAAATCGATTCCAATAGTTCAAAGCAGAATAGCTGACGCGGGGTTAGAGGATTTGAATATTATACACATGGGAGCTGACAAAGTTTTTGTTACAAGTTTGAACATTATGAATGTGTTGGCCGTCGTTACTGGTGCAAAGGAATTTTTAAATCATTTTTACCTGAATTTTGTGTCATGGAACAAGGAGACAGCGGCGTCTCAAAGAGGTGTGTGGGTTCGTATTTATGGTATACCATTACATGCATGTAATGAGTCTTTTTTTCAAGTTGTGTGTTATTGATTGTGGACGATATTTGAAAACAGACATTGTTGCTTTAGATAAAGAAAGGTTTGACAATGCCCGTGTGCTGATAGCAACAACATATTTGGAGATAGTTAATGTTGTGGATAAAATTTTGGTGTGTCGAGGTGATTTTCGGAGATCAAGCTATTGATTAGCGTTGACTCACTAATTTTATTTCACGACTGAACTTTTAATTTTTCAAAAGAAAAGTGGAAAAAAGTTCTAAATTACCACATTTTTAAAGATTAGGGTTCGGGGGTTAGTTACGTTTAGGGAAGGTGTTAGCACCCTAAACGTTCGTAGTACTCTACGAGAACCTCTTGATTTTATTTATTTATTTTGGCTATAACTTGCTTATTTTTTTTTAAAAGAAAAGAAGGAATTAGAGTAGTGAGAACAAAAAAATGTTTTTTTTTTATTTTTTATGATTTGGAAGGACATGGTCCTTTGCCTACGTACCCGTGAGAGATCAAAACCTCGTAGTTCGGGGTAAAAATGACGATTGATTTGTTTTGTATTTTTTAAAAAGTTTTAAAGATAAAATAAAGGCCAAGTGGCAAAATGGGATTGGTTTGTGTTTTTAATTTTTGGAAAATGATTTAAATGTTATTAAAATGGATTAATGATTTTTTAAGAAAGTGAAAGAAAAAAAAGGGACACTTGACTGTAAATCAAGGTTTATTTAAGAAAAGATTTTTTTGTGATTTTTGATTATTATTTGCATGTTTTTGTTGTTTTTTGATAATGAACTAAGACTAAAAAATATAACCCAAAAAAAAAAAAACTAAACGCGAGGAAATTCCGTGGTGACGTTGGATCACCACGAAATCCTTTGGAAATAAACTAACCTAATGTTTTTGTATTTTTTTTATAGTGGAATAAAAAATAAAAGACATAAAGCGGAATAAATAGAGTGTGGGTGTTGGTGCATATTCTCATTTATATTTTACATGGGTCTTAAATACATTCTAATAGAATGGAATGATAAATAAAGATAAAATATGCTAAATATAAACAAAGAAATAAAAATGCATGAAATAAAAGGAAAATAAAAAAAAATGCATGATGTGCTAAAGATAAAGGCATTAAAATAAAATGCATGAGAATAAAAGGACTAAAATAAAATGCAAGAAAAGAAAAAAGGGAAGAAAATAAAAGATGAAAAATAAAGGGGAAAGGGGCTGCAAGAAGCAGGAAATGGGGGGTTCAAAGAGTAGTCAGAATGGAGGGGAGAAGAGGACTGGGCCGAGTAAATGGGCTGAAGGAGGCGGAGAAAACCAGACTGGTCCGGTTCAAGCAAACCGAACCGGTTCGGTGTTTATAAAAAGAAGTATCCGGTTTTTTTTCTCATTTTTTTTAGCTTTCTCTCTCTTCTCTTCTTCCCAACCTCAAACTCTCCTCTCTCTCTCTAACAACACGCCTGGCCGGACTGGTTTTCCGACGCGGTGGCTGGCGGCGGCGCCACCGCGCCGGAGTGATTTTCGCTCTCTTTTGAAAAAAAGTTTTAGTTTTTCTTACTTCCCTCTCCCTCCCCTTCACGAATTCGGTACTGATTTTTTCCAAAAAAAATTCAAAAGTAGTAGATCTAAGTTAGAAGTTTCGAAAATCTACCTCTCCTTTTTTGATTCGGACCTGGGGTTTGTTGGGCTGTTCGTGCGCGGTTTAGTGGGTTTAGAGGTTGGCCGAACTGTTTCGTATGTGGTGGGGGAAATGCGTGGCTGGTTGGGTGTGGGGAGGAGGCCGTAGGTGAAGTTGTTTGTGTGGTTTGATGTTGTTTGTGCCGGTTCTGTTTTGTGTTAAGAGAGGAGGTGGGGGCGCGACCTTGTGTTATGGTGGTTGTGGCTGGGTGGTCTTTTTCGAATTTGTTGTGTGGTCCTGATTTAATTTTGGTTTTTGCTGGGATTTTGTGATGGGAGCCGTGTGTGTTGTGATGGGTTTGGCTGGGTTTATGGCCGTGTATCTTGTAATGGGTGGGGAGGTGATATGGCCGTACAGTTGTTGTGGGGGTTGTAGGTGGTAGTGGTATGTGGTGATTGTTGGTATGAGGGTTTTGGTGGTGGTTGTTTTATGGTTTTGGGTTGTGATTAGGCTGTTGGAACTTTGGTTACTGATGGAATTTTTTGTGTTTTTTTTTTCATCCTGTGCGTGTTCCCCCCTTTTAATCATACAATGCAGTTAATGATAATGAAAACAATTGATGGATAATAAAACAGCTTAGTCAAACAAATTTCAAATAAACCAACCATTAAAATGGTCATTAGAACTCATCAAAACAAAATCAGTCAACTCTTTAAAAATAAAATAATGAAATAAAAAAAAATCCGAAAATAAAAAATGTAAAAATAAAAAAGGTAAATAATAAAGATAATAATAAAAAGGAATAATAAGTAAAAATAACAAATAATAATAAAAATAAAAAAAAAATGTCGCCTTTGGAACCAAAAATGAGGTATTTTAAAATACCTTCCTGTCGAAATTTCGTCTGAAACGACGAAAAAAAATTTCGAACCAAAAAGACGAGTGAAAAAGAATTTTAGGTCAAAAATTGGGGTATGACATGGTGGATGGCATCATGGTGGAGGTTAAGATTATTGAAGAGTCGGGTTTTAATTTAGGGGAGGATGCATGTTTGTTCGAGGAAGAGACTGGTTCTGAGGTATCTCATGCAGATCATGCTGAGGTGCATCGGGATCATGACGCTTGTGATAATATTGATTTGGTGGTGGAGAAGCTAGCGCAAGAATGTGTAGAAGATGCCAGGGCCAATTTGCCTGAAGCGGATGTTAACCAACATGTTTGTTACAGAGAGCGTAGTTCAGGTGCAGTCAAATGAGTTGTTGGTGCATTCAGATCAGGTGGGCGGTGTAGCTACTTCATACATGGTTGTTTCTCCATCTTAGGCGTCGATTATAGATACTAGGCCGCTTAGACGAACACACACTGATTCTTGTCCCCCGGATGCGGATTGTTTGACGATATCAGGCCCTTGGAGCTTGGAGTGGTTGCATGATGACAACCATGGTGATGCAGGCCTCATTTTTTCTACAAAAAATAAATGCGAGAAATCCTTCAAACCCACTAGTGCCACGAGTAATCACTCAGTAATTAATCCAAAGAGGAAGAAAGTAGGTGGTGTTCTTCGTCATTCAGTGCTCAGTTTGAAGAAAGTTGCTCATTTACCAAGTAAAGACCGGAATGAGATCCTTAAGATTTCAAATAAGAAAGTACTGAAGCGGAGTGGTAGTAGGGGTGATCAGCGTGGGGTGGAAGTGGTGAATCAAGGATCTAGTGGCGAAGACTCTTCATCTGCGTCGGTGAATAATGACTGGAAAAATTGGGTGGTCAAGCATGGAACTGAAAAGGTAGCAGTCGAGGATGTGTGGGGCATATTAAAGGTAATTGGTATTAAATTTAATGGAGATAATGCAAATATGTTCAATGTGTTATCAAGAGTTGGGAAGGGAAAGAAGGGGTGTCGTGTTGGTGAGGAAAGGGGCAACAGGATTCCTTCGGAGTTGGGGTGTTAGGTGGCGTGTGTTTGATGAAGATTTTTTCTTGGAATGTTAGGGGGTTGGGTGGGGCGAAGAAGAGGGAGGAAGTTCGTAATTTGGAATGTGCCTCTTTATAGGGCTGTTCGGCTCATGCTTATTCATTTTGTCATTTGGTGGGAGCATCGGGAGATTTATTGATGTTCAGTGGTGGAGGTGTGGTCAACGGTAAGCTTTGAGCATGTGGTGTTTATCCATGGCAGGTTTATTCAGTCCAATGAGGAATTTTACTTGGCTAATATGTATGCGCCTTGTGACAATGGTGCTAAGCATATTTTATACGACAGATTAACTGCAGAACTGCACAAGTTGGTAGGGAAAAAGGTGTTTGTCTGTGGTGATTTTAATGTTGTGCATTCCATGGAGGAGCGGTGGTCTTTAAGAACAACATCTATTTCTTTGGATGTCGCTTCTTTTAATCGGTTTATTGATGATAATGTGTTGGTCGATCTTCCTCTTTGTGGCCGCAAATACACGTGGTACAAAGGAGATGGGACGTCTATGAGTCGCATTGATAGATTTCTGTTATTTGAGGAGTAGTGCTTGGTCTGGTCTAGCTGCATGCAGGTGGCTCATTTGAAGGGATTGTCGGATCATTGCCCTTTGTTACTGACTGTTGATGAGGAAAATTGGGGTCCGAGACCTTCCCGTATGTTGAAGTGTTGGACTGCAATACCAGGGTATAAACAGTTTGTCAGTGATAAGTGGAATTCATTGCATGTTGATGGATGGGGCCGTTTCGTGTTAAAGGAAAAGTTGAAGCTCATTAAATTCGCTCTAAAAGAATGGCATCGTTCTCATATTAGTAATTTGCCAGGTAGGATTCAAGCGTTAAAGGAGTGGGTATCAGTGTTAGATGTAAAAGGGGAAGAAGGCTTGTTATCAGAGGTTGAAGTCGATGAATTGCATGGTATCACTTTTGACCTCCATTCCTTGGCTCACATGAATAATAGTATTTGTTGGCAACAGTCGCGGTTATTATGGCTTAAAGATGGCGGTGCGAATTTAAAGTATTTTCACTCAGTTATGATTGGTCGTCGTCGGGGGAATGCTATTTCGTCCCTTCTTGTTGATGGTGTTCATGTGGAGGGTGTGCATCCAATTTGGGCCGCTATTTTTTCGCATTTCGCAGCTCATTTTAAGGTGCGTCATGTGGAGAGACCAGGTGTGCAGAATCTTGTTTTTTGTACATTATCTCATGGTGATGGTGCTAGTTTGGTCCAACCTTTTTGTGTAGAAGAGGTGAAGGTGGCAGTGTGGGATTGTGACAGTTATAAGAGTCCTGGTCCAGACGACATAAATTTTGGTTTTATTAAGGATTTTTGGCCTGAATTAAAGAACGACATTTTGAGGTTTGTTACAGAATTTCATCGGAATGGAAAGTTGACAAAAGGTATTAATAATATTTTTATTGCTCTCATACCTAAAGTTGATAGCCCTCAGAAACTGAATGATTTTAGACAAATATCTTTGGTGGGGAGCTTGTATAAATTTTTTGCCAAGCTACTTGCAAATAGTTTGCGGTTGGTTGTTGGTAGTGTTGTTTCAGAGACGCAGACTGCTTCTGTGAAGGATAAGCAGATTTTTGATGGTATTCTTATTGCACATGAGGCGGTTGATGAAGCTCGTAAATCAAAGAAGGAGTTGATGTTATTTAAAGTGGATTTTGAAAAAGCTTATGATTCTGTAGATTGGAATTATTTAGATGCAGTAATGGGTCAAATGTCTTTTCCGACTCTATTGAGGAAATTGATAAAGGAAGGTGTTGGTACTGCTTCAACTTCTGTTTTGGTTAATGGTGGTCCAACTGCGGAATTTCGTATGGAGAGGGGTTTGCGTCAAGGTGACCCTCTATCTCCATTTCTTTTTTTGTTGGCAGCGGAAGGTCTGAATATCATAATGAAGGCTGTTGTTGAGTCAGATCTTTATACTAGATATAGATATGGAGCACTTGACACTAGTGTTATTTCCCATCTTCAGTTTGTTGATGAAACATTGTTGTTGGGGGCGAAGAGTTAGGTGAATGTGCGTGCTTTGCGGGCTGTTCTGTTGTTATTTGAAAGTGTGTCGGGATTAAAGGTGAATTTTCAAAAAAGTATGCTGACTGGTATTAATATTAGTGACTCTTGGTTGGATGAGGCGGCATCGGTTCTAAATTGTAAAGTGGGAAGGGTGCCTTTTATGTATTTGGGTCTTCCCATTGAGGGGGATGCCATGAGGTTGTCTTTTTGGGGAGCCGATTTTGACCTGTATTGAGAATAGACTATCTGGTTGGAAAAGTAAATTTCTTTCTTTTTGTGGTCGCTTGGTTCTCATAAAGTATGTCTTATCTTCTCTGCATGTTTATGCTTTTTCCTTCTTCAAAGCTCCATCATGTATAATCTCTTATATTGAATCTATTTTGAATATTTTTTTTTGGGGTGGGAGTGAGGATCATAGGAAAACATCTTGGATTAGCTAGAAAACTATTTGTTTACGAAAGGAGGAAGGAGGGTTGGGGGTTAGGCATATGAGGGAGTTTAATTTAGCTCATTTAGGTAAATGGTGTTGAAAGATGTTAGTGGATAAAGGAGGTTTATGGTATAAGGTGTTGGTATCTCGTTATGGAGAGGATGGTGGTCATCTGAGAGAGGGGGCGGTGTGTTTCGTCTTGGTGTAGGGAAGTGGCGAAAATATGTGATGGTGTTGGTGGAGTGTGTGGAGGATGGTTTCAAGAGTGTATTTCGAAGAGGGTTGGGAATGGGAGAGATACTTTTTTCTGGACTGACCCGTGGTTAGGTGGGATTCCTTTGGCGGTGCAGTTTAGGCGTTTATATGACTTAAGTGTCAATAAGTTATGTTCGGTGGAGGACATGTTTGCTTTCGGTTGGGAGGAAGGGGGTGTGGCATTGCAGTGGCGGAGGCGTCTGTGGGAGTGGGAGGAGGAGTTGTTAGGGGAGTGTAGGATTTTGCTTTCTGATGTTACTTTGTAGGATCAGTCATCAGATCAGTGGCTCTGATAGCTTGATCCTGTTGGTGGTTACTTTGTTCGTAGTGTTTATCAGATGCTCATTAGCGATGACAATCATACCTTGGATGCAGCTTCTGATTTAATTTGGCACAGGCACGTACCCGCAAAGGTGACTATTCTAGCATGGAGACTTCTTCGTAACAGGTTGCCAACTAAGGACAATTTGGTGGTGAGTGGAATTATTACTCATGACACGCATCTGTGTGTGATCAGGTGTGGAGAAGTCAAAACGGTTCAACATTTATTACTTTCTTGCACAATTTTCAGGGATCTTTGGTATTTAGTCCGTGATTAGACAGGTGTTTCCACGGCTAATCCTTATAGTATTTCTGATCATTTTGTTCAGTTTACTCACTCAACAGGTGCATTGGTAGCGCATTGATCTTTTATGCAGCTCATTTGGCTTTTATGTGTTTGAGTTTTGTGGAATGAACGTAATAATAGACTATTTAACCACATGAAAAACACTATTGATCAATTGCTGGATAAAGTAAAAATTTATTCGTATTGGTGGATGAAGGCAGCCAATGCTATTTTTGTGTTAGGGGTTCATAGCTGGTTGTCGTGCCCGCTTGCTTGTTTGGCATTGACTAGTTCAGTTTTTTGTTCTTTTTGTGTAAGGACCTTGTTGTGAACTTTAGTTGTCTTCTTTGACACATCTTGTGCTAGAGAAGCTTCTACTTTGGTGTTAATATATTTCATTTTTGCATGTTAAAAAAAAAACATTTTTGTTCATTTAAAAAAACATATTTTTGTTGGATCCATAATATCACATATTACTCCATTTTTTAATACCTTTTTAGTGAAAATATGAATTAAATGTAACAAATTATTTATATTTATTTATGAACATCAATAAGTTAATGTTTTACTAATAAAATATGAAATTATAAGCTAATATTAATTAGTTAAGAAATTATAATTTTTTCATCATTGTCGCGGTGATTTTTGGATATCAAGCTATTAGTTAGCGTTGACTCGCAATTTAAGCTCACCACCGATCTTTTATTTTTCCGAGGAAAAGGGAGAAAGTTCGAAAACCCTATATTTTTTAGAGATCAAAGGTCCGGGGGTTGGTTACGCAAAGGGAAGGTATTAGCACCCTAAACGTCTATAGTACTCTATAGGAACCTCTTGCTTATTTTATCTTTATGCTAAGTTAATTACTTGTTTGTAAATACATGCCTAAGTGTGAAAAGATTAAAGTGATGAAAATGAAAGAAACGAAAATGTTTTGTTTATTTTATTGATTTGGAAAGACAAAGTCTTTTGCCTACGTACCCGAGCGGGATCAAAATCTCGTAGTTCGGGGTAAAAAGATAAGTGATTGGTTTTGGTTGATTTTTAAAGTTTGAAAAAGGTTTTAAGAAAGATGAGAGGCCGTAAAGGCATAGAAGAAATAAAAAGGAAGTGAGTTTGATTGATTTTAAATTGAAGAAAATGTTTCGATTGATTAAAGTTGATTAAAAATTTGATTAAGAAAAGAAAGATAAGATTGACTTTTTTTGAAAGTTTTGATTATAGAATATTTTTGGATTTTGACTTTTTTGACTTTTTTATGAAAAAATTGATTGAGTTCTAGGGTCCTGAGACTAAGTTATGCTGAGATATCTAAACGCACCGGATCCCTCAAAATGACGTTGGATCAAGTGAGGGTCCTTTTCCTCGGATACGGTCCAAAATTACATAATCGCCCTCGACATAAAGCATAAGAAAAATAAATGTGGTGTCGGTGCATATTCTCATTTATATTTTTATTTACATTGGACCTAGATACATTCTAATGGCAAGAAAATAAATGACAAAAATAATAAAATAAAATTGCAATTGCATTAAAGTAAATATGCTAAAAAGAAATAAAAAATGCATGAAATGCAAAACAATAAATAAATATGGTGCTTAAAGTAAATAAAAATGCAAGGCATAAAATAAATATGATGCTGAAAATAAAATAAAAATGCAAGACATAAAAATAAACATGATACTAAAAGAAAATAAAAATGCAAGACAAATAAAATAAATATGATGCATGAAATAAAAGAAAATAAAAATGCAAGGCACAAAATAAATATGGAGCTGGAAAATAAAATGCAAGACTGAAAATTAAATATGGTGCTGGAAAATAAATAAAGGAAATAAAAAAAAATGCAAAGCATAAAATTAAACATGATGCATAAAATAAAAGAAAATAAAAATGCAAAGCAAAAAAATAAATACGATACAATAAAAATAAAATAAAAAAAAATAAAATAAAAAAATGCATGGGTACTGGAAATTAAAAGCAATAAATAAAGTGCATAAAAGTAAAAGAAATAAAAAAAAGTGCAAGAAATAAGAAATAAATAAAAAAGAATAGAGAGGAAGAAAGGGGGTGCAGAAGTAATAAGGGGAGTGCAGAAAGTAAAAGAGTAGAAATCAGAAAAAAGAAAAGGAAGAAGGAGAATGGGCCAAGGGGAAAGTCCAAAGAGCTGAGTCCAGGGAGAACCGGTCTGGTTCGGTCCGAAAGAACCAGACCGGTTCAGCAGTCTACTTAAGTCTGAATCCGGTTTTTTAAATCATTTTAACTCTTCTTTCTCTTTCTTCTTCTTATCTTCTCTCTTTCTCTCTCAAATTTCCTCTCGTCTTCTTACTGTACCCTCACGTCCTCTCCACTTCTCTCAAATTCTTTCCACTTCTCTCAAGTTCTTACACTTCCTATCTTCCTCTTTCAAGTTCTATATGAATCCGAAGCTAGCTTTTAGAAATCTCACCAAATAAACCCTAGATCTAAACAAAACCAAAACTGAAAAACTACCTTAGTTCCCTTTAGATCCGGTTTCGACGTTGTTGTTCTGAGTTCAAGCTTCGATTTGTTGACTTGGTTTCGTTTGTGTAGTGGATGTTGGTTCGGTTTTGTGCTTGCGATTCGGATTTATGGTTTGGTGTTAGTATGGATTTGCGATGCGGTTTTGTTTGCGATTCTGTATGATTATGAATTTTTGATTTGTGGTGTTTTTGTACTGGTTGATGGTTTATGGTGCTGTGTATGGTTTTGATGATTTGTGGTTAAGAAATGGTTCTGGAAAAGAAAAGGGAAAAAAACTTAGGGTTTTTTGTGTTGGTGGTTTGTGGTGGCCTGAGGGTGGCTGTGTTGGTGGTTTGTGGTGGCTGGGCACTCTGACTAATTGCTGTACTGATTGGCTGACTTTCTGACCCCGTGAACAGTACAATTAATGTACTATATATAGTGAAAATGACTGGATTAAAAGGACAAAATTACCCCTCCTGGGTCTGGACTGAAAATGACTAAAGACTGAAATAAAAAAAACCAGTAAAATAAAAAACGAAAATAGAAAAAAAAGAAAATAAATAACATAAAAGAAATTATTAAAAAAAAACAAATAAAAATTTAAGAAAAGAAATAATAAAAACAAAACAAGAAAACGTAATAAAATAATAAAAATAAAATAAAACGGTCGCCTTCGGAACAAAAATATGAGGTATTTTAAAATACCTCCCTGCCGAAATTTCGTCTGAAACGACGAAAATTTCTGGCTCGAAAGACGAGACAAACGAAATGAACACGGGTCAAAAATGGGGTATGACAGATGCCCCTATTTAAGTTTCTTCGTTACGGCGATTTAAAAGTAAAATTTTTAGATCGGCGGGTCGAAGAGACTTAAATACAAAGTACACCATTTTTGACCAGTTTCAAATGCAAACTGTTATGAATGCAATGTTATGCCTGTAAAGTTATGAATGCTCGCGATGCAAGTATGAATGCAAGACGGCGAAGCTGACTCAACTGGGGATAACAAAACAAAAGGGTACCCGAGTCTGTTAAAAGAACCGGGGTCCGACTCTACTGGGGATCACATGGTTTCACTGGGGATAAATGTCGGCTGTTCGGGTTGACGACGAACTGCCACTGACGACAGAGGAACAAAGATAGATGCCAACTGTCCGGATTATTGCCGAACTGCCATTGACGACAAAAAAGATAAATGCCAACTGTCCGGGTTATTGCCGAACTGCCATTGACGACAAGAAGATAAATGCCAACTGTCCGGGTTATTGCCGAACTGCCATTGACGACAAGAAGTAAAGGTAAATGCCAACTGTCCGGGTTATTGCCGAACTGCCATTGACGACAAGAGATAAAGGTAAATGTCAACTGTCCGGGTTATTGCCGAACTGCCATTGACGACGAGAAGTGAAGGTAAATGTCAACTGTCCGGGTTATTGCCGAACTGCCATTGACGACAAGAAATGAAGGTAAATGTCAACTGTCCGGGTTATTGCCGAACTGCCATTGACGACAAGAAATAAAGGTAGATAAATGCCAACTGTCCGGGTTATTGCCGAACTGCCATTGACGAAGAAGGAGTGACATCTCGGGACCAGACACACTGGGGATGACACTTGGGGAAAGAGAAAGTTACAAATTTTCATGATTGATTGATATGGAAAAGATAATTGAGGTAAGACTCAGGGTGGTTAATGCAACCATGATGTGGCTTGTTTTGATTGTATATGCATGACTGTGTGTATGCATGAATGCATGAATGCAATGAATGACGACACGATTGGTGTGACCGTGTGACTGATTAATTTGTGATTGTATGAGGGATCGACTTGTACGATTGTATGAAAAACTGACTCGTATGGTTGTATGAATGACAAACTTGATGAGACAAGATTGGGCAGGTAATAGGGAAAGTGACCCGACGTCACATCACAAACACTTGGCAATCTGCCCTGGGGATGATACCACTGGAGACATGTCAAAACATCGACGGGGTAAAACCCAACATATGCAACAACTGATAGGGGTGAACGCTTCCTGGGGAGAGCGTGCCAATCCAAAACCCATAGTGGAAGAACTGGTGCTTCCATGGTCATGCTTATTTTGTTTTTTTTTGTTCTTATTATCTTTTTTGAATCCCTAATTTTTGCCTGGACCGCCTTTTCAGGTTTTCAGTCCACCGGGAGTATATTCTTTTGTATGCCCCTAATTTTTGCCTGGACCGCCCTTTCGGGTTTTCGATCCACCGGGAATATATTCTTTTTGTATGCCCCTAATTTTTGCCTGGACCGCCCTTTCGGGTTTTCGATCCACCGGGACGCTCATTTTTGCCTAAGCCGCCCTTTCGGGTTTTCGACTTACCGAGCACATTTCTTTTCTTTTTCCTCTTTTTTTTTTATATATATATACTTCTTTTTTGTTCTCTTTTTTACTCTTTTTTTTTTTTAAGCAATTGACCATGTTCAGCCTGCAAAGTTTGTCCGTTCTCAGGATAACTGTTGACGCACCCTTCACTTATTCATGAGTTCAAAGAAAATGTGTTTTGTTGTTTGTGTTTTTCAAAAAGACATGAAAAATATTTATGATTTTGAAAAATATCTTGTTTCAAATGCTATCATCAAAAATAGAAAAGGTTTTATAAGCTGAATAAATGAGAATTCCAAATGAAAGGCAACAGGCTCAAATTTATTTGAAAGAGTGGTGACCTGCCAATGGCATGGCTCCACAGATCTTACAAAGTTTGGAAAATGGTAAATATAAGTTGAAGGTACATTGAACATAATAACCACTATCCTCCCTGACAACTTTGAATTCCACTGTTTGGATGCTTCAGATTCAGAGCTTCTTTGACATTTGATTGTGCCTCAAGTGAGTAGAGATCAAACCAATGCAGTTACTTTGTCTTTTGATCCTTAACTTTTGCATAGATCGCCCTTTCGGGTTTTCGACCTATCAGGATGATTATTTTTCTGTTTGATGTCTCTAATTTTTGCCTGGACCGCCCTTTCGGGTTTTCGATCCACCGAGACGTTCTTTTTTGCCTAAGCCGCCCTTTCGGGTTTTCGACTTACCGAGCTGTTCTTTTATTTTTTTAGACAAAGTATTTCTTGACTGCATCAGCGTTCACAGGACGAGGGAGCTCATCACCATCCATAGTCGTAAGAGTCAAAGCACCACCGGAGAAAGCTCTATTGACGACATACAGACCCTCGTAATTAGGCGCCCACTTGCCCCTGGAATCGGGTTGGAAAGATAAAACCTTCTTGAGCACGAGATCTCCTTCTTGGAACACACGAGGACGAACTTTCTTGTCAAAAGCTTGCTTCATCCTCTGTTGATAAAGTTGTCCGTGGCACAAGGCATTCATGCGTTTCTCTTCAATTAGATTCAACTGATCATATCTGCTTTGGCACCATTCAGCCTCTGACAATTGGGCCTCCATTAGCACTCTCATTGATGGAATCTCAACCTCCACAGGGAGTACTGCTTCCATACCATACACCAAAGAGAAAGGGGTTGCCCCTGTTGAGGTACGCACTGAAGTGCGATATCCGTGTAAAGCATACGGTAGCATCTCATGCCAGTCCTTGTATGTGACCACCATCTTCTGCACTATCTTCTTAATGTTTTTGTTGGCACCTTCAACTGCGCCATTCATCTGAGGTCTGTAAGGAGAAGAATTGTGATGCTCAATCCTGAACTCTTCACACAAATCTTTCATCATCTTGTTGTTCAAATTTGTTCCGTTATCCGTAATGATTCTGTTGGGCACACCATAACGGCAGATGATCTGATTCTTGATAAAGCGGACCACTACTTGCTTAGTCACATTTGCATAGGATGCTGCTTCAACCCACTTGGTGAAGTAATCAATAGCCACTAGAATGAAACGATGCCCATTTGATGCTTTCGGTTCGATTCTACCAATCATATCAATGCCCCACATAGAGAAAGGCCATGGAGAAGAAAGAACATTAAGTGTAGTCGGCGGTACATGAATTCTGTCAGCATAAATCTGGCATTTGTGGCACTTCCTGGCATGTTTGCAACAATCTGTTTCCATGGTCATCCAGTAATAACCTGCCCTCAACAACTTCCTAGCCATTGCATGTCCATTGGAGTGAGTTCCAAAGGAGCCTTCATGTATCTCATGCATTAAAAGTTCTGCTTCTTGCTTGTCTACGCACCTGAGTAGTACCATGTCAAAGTTTCTTTTGTACAAAACATCACCATTCAAGAAGAAATTACCAGACAATCTTCTCAAAGTTCTCTTGTCTTTGTTGGATGCCCCGGGTGGATACTCCTGACTCTGGAGGAAACACTTGATATCGTGAAACCATGGCTTATCATCCACAACTTCTTCGACTGCAAACACATGAGCGGGCCTCTCGAGGTGCTGAATTCTGATTGTTGGCAAATTTCTCCGGTGACTTACTTCGTACATGGAGGATAAAGTTGCTAACGCATCCGCCATCTGGTTCTCATCACGAGGGATGTGGTGAAGCTCCACTTTGTTGAAGAAGGTTAACAAACGCCTTGCATAATCTTTGTATGGAATCAAACCGGGGTGGCGAGTTTCCCATTCTCCTTTGATCTGATTGATTACGAGTGCTGAATCCCCGTAAATGTCAAGATTCTTGATTCTCAAGTCAATGGCTTCTTCAATACCCAGGATACATGCTTCATATTCTGCCATATTGTTGGTACAATCGAACTGTAACCTCGCAGCGAAAGGAAGATGATTACCTTCAGGAGTGATAATAACTGCCCCAATTCCATTGCCAAAGACATTCACTGCTCCATCAAAAATCATGCCCCATCTAGACTCGGGATCTGGACCTTCTCCAGGCAATGGTTCATCACAGTCCTTCATCTTCAAATACATAATCTCTTCATCAGGAAAGTCAAACTTAATGGGTTGATAGTCTTCAATTGGCTGGTGAGCCAAATGATCAGCAAGAACACTCCCCTTGATTGCCTTCTGAGTGCGGTACTCGATATCATACTCGGACAACAACATCTGCCAACGAGCAATTCTTCCTGTCAGAGCGGGTTTCTCAAAGATATACCTGATCGGGTCCATCTTGGATATTAACCAGGTGGTGTGGTTAATCATGTAGTGACGAAGACGCTTGGCGGCCCAGGCTAGTGCACAACAAAGTCTTCTCAAGTAGGGAGTACCTGGACTCACAATCTGTAAACTTCTTGCTCAAATAGTAAATGGCATGTTCTTTCTTTCCGGTCTCATCTTGTTGTCCAAGCACACAACCCATAGAATCTTCCAACACAGTCAAGTACATGATCAGAGGTCTTCCTTCAACTGGAGGGATAAGAATTGGAGGTTCTAGCAGGTAATTCTTGATACTATCAAAAGCCTTTTGACAATCTTCAGTCCAAACAACACCTTGATCTTTCCGAAGCAGCTTGAATATGGGCCCACATGTGGCTGTCATATGCGAAATGAAACGGGAGATGTAATTCAACCGCCCAAGAAATCCTCTCACTTGTTTCTCTGTTTGTGGAACTGGCATCTCTCTGATAGCTCTGACCTTGTCCGGATCTACCTCAATACCCTTCTGACTAACAATGAAACCCAAGAGTTTTCCAGATCTAACACCGGAAGTGCATTTATTGGGATTCAATCGAAGCTGGTACTTTCTCAGCCGTTGAAACATCTTCAGCAAATACTCAACATGTTCTTCCTCAGTACCTGACTTAACAATCATATCATCCACGTACACTTCTATCTCTTTGTGCATCATATCGTGAAAGAGAGTAGTCATGCCTCTTTGGTAAGTGGCACCTGCATTTATCAAACCGAAAGGCATCACCCTGTAACAAAAGGTGCCCCAAGGTGTGATGAAAGATGTCTTTTCTCTGTCTTCAACTGCCATCTTGATCTGATTGTACCCAGAGAAACCGTCCATGAAGGAGAAGACTTTGGACTTGGCAGTGCTGTCAACCAATACATCGATGTGAGGCAAAGGGAAATCATCTTTCGGACTAGCCTTGTTCAAATCCCGGTAATCAACACACATTCTGACTTTGCCATCTTTCTTTGGAACAGGCACTATGTTGGCTAACCATTGAGGATATTCTGATGTGACAAGAAAACCCGCATTAATCTGCTTCTGTACTTCCTCTTTGATCTTGAGAGCCATATCAGGGCGAGTTCTTCTCAGTTTCTGCTTGACCGGTGGGCATTCGGGCTTCAAAGGCAAACGGTGCTCCACAATACGAGGATCCAAACCGGGCATATCCTGGTATGACCATGCGAACACATCAGCATATTCCTTGAGTAATTCAATCACCCTTCGTTTAACAGTTGCTTCAAGCGATGCCCCAATCTTGACTTCTTTCTTATCTTCCTCGGTTCCCAGGTTGATCACCTCCACTAACTCTTCGTGAGGCTGAATGGTTTTCTTCTCACGTTCCAACAACCGAGCAATTTCATCTGGAATTTCCTCCTCCTCCTCCTCTTCGGCCTCGCAGACAGGGAATTCGAAGTTGGGAGAGAGTGCAGGGTTACCATGTTCAACGGGCTCAATGATGCTTAGTCTGCATATGATTTATGGTTGATTTTAGAGAATGAATGGAGAATGCAGACCTTTTTTTTTTATAATTGATTGAAAATAAAAGTAAAAATGCAATATTTTTTTGGTTTTTTGTGTTACCATTTTCCAGAAAAAGCAAAAAATATAAATATCAGGATGAACCACATTTTCTATTAATGAAAGTAGTATTTGAAACAAGATAGCCCTACATGATTGCACTTTCGTCCTGGGCAAGACGAAAGGATCTTTTTTTGGAAAAACAAACAAACAGAAGAAACAAAGACACATTACTTTGACGCGTGAACCACTGAAGGGATGTCAACCGCGTCCCAGTTACGAACAAACTTTCCAGGTGTGACAAAAGCAGGTACTATTTCTTCGGGAACATCTTCCGAGATAGCATTGGCCTCTGGCGAGTCATTGATGAAACCGGCCCTACAAAAGGTGTCACTAATGGAGCTTGACTCAGTACTGTTCTTTGATGATCCTGCAGCAAATCCCAGTCCTTCACGGTTTTTACTCACTGGCAACTGTACAACTTTTCCCCATCCTTCACCTGTCCCTTCCTGAATAACTTTCTGTGCGCTCTTCCAAGTAGCAAAAGACACTTCACTCTTCTCGGGCACTTTATCTTCCACAGTCAGGCCTTGGAAAGAAGTCCCTTCAGTTTCATCAGCACCAATGAAGGAAAAGGCTGACAAATGACTAATTAGCAAAGCTTCTTCTCCGCTTACAGTAACCAATCTCCCATTCCTGACAAACTTCAATTTTTGGTGTAAAGTTGACGTCACGGCCCCTGCCTCATGGATCCATGGCCTACCCAAGAGACAACTATATGCAGCTCGGATATCCATCACCTGAAAAGTAATCTGGAACACAGACGGCCCAACTGTGATAGGCAAATCAACCTCCCCAATAACAGACTTTCTTGATCCATCAAACGCTTTAACAACTACCCCACTTCTTCTCATAGGAGGTCCCTGATAGGAGAGTTGGTCCAATGTGGATTTGGCCATCACATTCAAAGAGGAACCGGTGTCCACAAGTACATTCGACAGAGCATCTGACTTGCAGTTCACCGATATATGTAATGCCAAATTGTGGTTTCTCCCCTCCTCAGGAAGTTCTTCATCACTAAAGCTCAAGTTATTGCAGGCAGTAATGTTTCCTACTATGCTGTCCAACTGGTTAACTGTCACATCTTCCTCCACAAAAGCTTGATCTAGCACCTTCATCAGAGCTTCGCGGTGCGCTTCCGAGTTTAGTAGCAAAGACAAGATGGATATTTTAGAGGGAGTTTGCAGCAACTGATCTACCACTTTATATTCGCTCTTTTGAATCAGCTTTAGAATCTCATCATGGTCAGAATCTCTGCTGGTCCCACTGGACTGGCCTATTTCTTTCTTCGCACCAGAGTCATTCACTGTCGCCTGCTCCACTACCGGATCCTTCACTTTCTTTGTAAACAAAGTAGGGATAACACGTCCGTTTCTCAGGACCCTGCTGTCATCGGCAATATTGTCCACAGAAGTTGCGGGAGTCAGGGAGGGCAAAGGCACCTCCAGCCCTCCTTCCAACATTGTGGCACTGTATTTGTAGGGGACCGCTTTCAGAGAAGCATACGGCATAGGCCCTGGCAAACTGATCACTAATGGAGTGACAGCTGGATTCCCACTGTTATAACTTATTTCCAAACATTGAAACTCAGGGGTAATAACACATACTTCCTTATCTTTCCTTGTAACGATCAATTCCTTGCTGTCCATCAACCCTTGTATGTCTTTTCGTACCTCTTGACATCCTTTCACATCCACCGAACACACTTCACATGCTGTATGGTCGTGGTTAAACATAGCCGCCTCACACATCTTGATATGTATGGGGACTAGAGGAGTTCGAACATGCTGTACGTCCAAGATAACACCATCTTCACCACCGTCCTGTATCATATTGACAGCCGCCCCATGGTTCGGCAGAGGGTTTGCCTGAACATTGGGATTTTGGTCTTTGAACGACAGGAGGTTGGACCGGACTAACCTTTGCACTTCATACTTCAGATTATAACAGCTTTCGGTGTCATGGCCCGGGGCCCCTTGGTGGAAAGCGCAGGTCAAATCATGACGGAACCAGGCAGGTAAAACATCTGGTGTACGGGGTGGTGCTCTAACCTGGACAAGGTTCTTTGCTAGCAAGGCGGGAAGCAAGTCGGCATATTTCATTGGGATGGGGTCAAAAGTTATTTTCTGGCGGTTTTGTGAGTGGTATGGTTGTTGAGGGGTTTGAGGGCGATTTTGTTGTTGTTGAGGATATTGTGGCTGATGGTATGGTTGTGGAGGATATTGTTGTGAGGGATATTGTGGTCTCTGGTGGTTATATGTTGGGTTTGGGGTAGAGGATGCAACATTTGCGACTTGACGGTATGAGGTAAAATTTTGCTGAGGATTGCCATGAGCTACCATTCCCACTTCCTGATCTTTCTTTTTCGCGAAATGGCCTCCAAACTTTTTAGCATTGTTTGCGGCAGGGGCACTCTCCACAGTCAACCGTCCTTCTCGGACACCTTCTTCTAGTCGCACCCCCATGTTGACCATCTCAGTGAAATCCGTCGGCGCGCTTGCAACCATCTTCTCATAATAGAACTGACTCAAAGTCTTCAAAAAGATCTTTGTCATTTCCTTTTCTTCTAATGGTGGGACAATCTGGGCGGCCACCTCCCTCCAGCGTTGAGCATACTCCTTAAATGTTTCCTTCTCTTTTTGCGTCATTGCCCGGAGTTGATCGCGATCTGGGGTCATATCCAGATTGTATTTGTACTGGCGGATAAATGCTTCACCGAGGTCATTGAAAGTACGGATGCTTGTACTGTCTAAATTCATATACCACTTCAAAGCGGCCCCAGTCAAGCTGTCCTGGAAGAAGTGGATAAGCAGCTTGTGATTGTCGGTGTACATGGACATCTTCCTCGCATACATCACCAAGTGACTGCGGGGGCAAGAATTTCCTTTATATTTCTCAAAATCTGGCACCTTGAACTTATGAGGGATAGTAACATTCGGGACCAAGCATAGCTCGCGGGCATCCTTTCCGAACAAGTCCCTTCCCCGGAGAGCTTCAACTTCTCTTTGCATGCCATCGAACCTTTCTTGGAGCTCGTCCATCTTGTCGAAGGCTACAACACTCTCAGCATGATAAATCGGTTCCCCCTCTTGTTGAATAGTATGGACCAGGGGTGATGAGTAAGTTACGGCGGCTTGAGGGAAAGATGTACCGGGTTGTGGAACCGGCGCTGATTGCTGGGTGAAAAAGAGTGGAGCTTCAGATACAAAAGGCTGGGAGCTTCCGCTGACTGGAGGCGGCATCCCCCATGTACAACCTGGAGGCATAAAGAGGGGAGGAGAAGTCACTGTAGATGACGGGGCCATGCTCACAGGAGGCTGCTCTACAACAGCGGCAGCAGCTTGAG
Organism: Medicago ruthenica; assembly: GCA_018208015.1. NCBI lineage: Eukaryota > Viridiplantae > Streptophyta > Magnoliopsida > Fabales > Fabaceae > Medicago > Medicago ruthenica. The sequence goes on from CM031373.1 coordinate 8,840,453, forward strand.
AGTTCTGGGCTGCCAAGAGTGCATTCATCATTGCTGTCAGCCTATCCATTCCTTCACGCAAGGTAGCAACCTCTTCCCTGAGACTCTGATTCTCCTGTTCAATCAAATCCATCCTCTTTCGATTGGCTCTGGTGTTGTAAATGCGATTCGGTTTTCTGAGAACTCGTCGGGCCACTTTCCTTAGACGACGGCTGATTAACCTTTTTGAAATAGTGAACATGGTGTGAGACTCAATTTGGGAAACTGTGAATGCAACATGATGCATGCTTATGCTTATGCAAAAAGGAAAAAAAAGGAACAAGTTATTATCGAAGGACTTGTAATTGTAAACATCATAAACTGAAATACTTCACTTAAGCATTTTTGAAATATTACAAAGGAGTTTTTTTTGTTTACAAGTCAAGAGATTTTGGAAGCTAAAATCTAAACATAAGGTCCTAAGAACTCAAACTCAAGCTCCCGGAGCAGATGGATCCTCGGAATCTGAATGTGCACTAGAGATCGACTCCATAAACCTCCTCTTCCTCCTAGCGTCCTGGTGGAGCAAAGCGTCTTTCCGACGAAGCAAGTCATCCTTCTCAATCATCTTCTGGTTCTGGACGAAAAGCTCGCGACTCTGCTGGGCTAGCTTCCCCTTCAAGGTCTCACGCTCGAGCTCGAGTTCCTGGTACCTCCTCTTCCAGGTTTCCTTCTCTTGTTTTTCCTTGGTTAGCTGCTCCTGAAACTCCTCCTTGGTGTCAAAGGGGATAGGTAGGGATGATGGTGGGATGGTAGAGGATAGGTATCTAGGTAGATGGTAAGGTAGGCCAAAACTCATGGTCCTATCAATGACCCACTGAGTGTAGGATTCATGCACATAACCAAATTTCTTCCCTAGCTGGCTCCTGTTAAGTCTGCGGATGGCATTCCAAGCTCGTGCGGATCTCTCTCTCCTATTTGTGTGGTCTTCATGATAGAGATAGAACTCACTGGTCAAGGCAAGGTTGTTTGGCTTTTCTCTCACTGGGTAACCAAACTGTCGACGGGCTAGAAAAGGGTTGTAGCTAATCCCGCCACGCATACCAAGAAGAGGTACGTTGGGGTATTCACCACAACTGACAATGAATTTCCCCGTGTCACAAGCTGCCTGATACCAAACTATATCTGAGGGATGGAGGGCCATGATTCTTTGGGACCAAGGAAGATCTTCAAGGTTAGCTTTGAAGGTATGAGTTTGAGGTAGGTGGGAGATAAACCATTTGTAAAGCAATGGTGCACAGCAAAGGATGGTTCCACGGCCGGCTAAGGTACGGTCATGGATGGAGTGGTAAGTATCGGCTAGCAAGGTGGGTACAGGGTTCTTGGAGAGGAAGATTTTGATGGCATGGATGTCGATGAAGTTGTCAATATTTGGGAAGAGTACAAGGCCATATATGAGGAGGGCTAGGGTGGAATGGAAGGCATAAGTGCTTGCTGCTTCAGCGAATATGGAGGCTTGTTGGTAGAGGAAGCGGGTGGGAAGACCTTGGAGGCCTCCTTTAGAGGTAAGGTTTGCTTTGATAATGGAGGTTTCAAGATGGAGAGCGGCTGCGATGTCGGAGGGTTTAGGGGTAGGTTCAAGACCGTGGAATGGTATCTTGTCTGGCACAGGTAAACCCATTAGGTAAGAGTACTCTTCAAGTGTGGGGACAAGCTGATAATCAGGAAAGGTGAAGCAATGGTAGAGTGGGTCGTAGAACTGAACCAAAGTCTCTAAACATCCTTCCTCAACATCTACTCTCAGAATATTAAGCAACTTCCCATGATGAGCTTGAAAATTCATTGGATCACTCACTAAAGACCTTAGCTCCCTTAACTTTGACAAGTCTGGTTTCTTGAAAAGATATTTCTTAGTGCTTCTTTGTGGAATATCCATATCTACAATGTTTACAAAAGCTTATTTAAGTCCTCCGATGTTTTTTGGATGAAAAAGAAAAGAGTTTATGCATGGATGCATGTATGCATGATTATGCTAAGGAGCGGAGAAAACATGGTGAGGTTAAGGTCCATAATGTTGGAGTCAAGGGTAAACACGCCATTTGGTAAGGACTATGGTTTCACATGTACCTGTATCACGGGTTCTACCAAGTTCCCAAAGTCCTCAACCCCTTCCAAATATCGTCGGGTTACGAGATTGACTCCCGATCCGATAATATTTGTAAGAAAGTCTCGTTTGAGTGTAGTATCGCGTATCAACTAATTCAAGATTACTCTTGGTTAGCCACCGCACTACGTCCTAAAAGGCCAAGATGGGTTAAAGGTAACTAAAGGTCCTCAACTTCATAGGTCACTTGAAAATATCAATGCCGGACACGACTTACTCATGCCAACATAGTAATACTCCCAAGATTCCTTCGTTGAGTGGGGTTATCACATGTGCCACATCCGAAATTTACTCTCGGAAAGACACTATGATTATACCACCGTCCTATCTTATGTTTCCCTCAAGTCCGGGTGTAGGACTTATCTCACCACTCACGTAAAAGGATAAACACTTAAGCACATATTTACAAATATAAATGATAATAAAGCATAAAGATAAAGAAAAGCAAGATAGGTTTAACCCACTTAGGATTTTGGTCCCCAGTGAAGTCGCCATTTTTCTGTCGCGGTGATTTTTGGATATCAAGCTATTAGTTAGCGTTGACTCGCAATTTAAGCTCACCACCGATCTTTTATTTTTCCGAGGAAAAGGGAGAAAGTTCGAAAACCCTATATTTTTTAGAGATCAAAGGTCCGGGGGTTGGTTACGCAAAGGGAAGGTATTAGCACCCTAAACGTCTATAGTACTCTATAGGAACCTCTTGCTTATTTTATCTTTATGCTAAGTTAATTACTTGTTTGTAAATACATGCCTAAGTGTGAAAAGATTAAAGTGATGAAAATGAAAGAAAGGAAAATGTTTTGTTTATTTTATTGATTTGGAAAGACAAAGTCTTTTGCCTACGTACCCGAGCGGGATCAAAATCTCGTAGTTCGGGGTAAAAAGATAAGTGATTGGTTTTGGTTGATTTTTAAAGTTTGAAAAAGGTTTTAAGAAAGATGAGAGGCCGTAAAGGCATAGAAGAAATAAAAAGGAAGTGAGTTTGATTGATTTTAAATTGAAGAAAATGTTTCGATTGATTAAAGTTGATTAAAAATTTGATTAAGAAAAGAAAGATAAGATTGACTTTTTTTGAAAGTTTTGATTATAGAATATTTTTGGATTTTGACTTTTTTGACTTTTTTATGAAAAAATTGATTGAGTTCTAGGGTCCTGAGACTAAGTTATGCTGAGATATCTAAACGCACCGGATCCCTCAAAATGACGTTGGATCAAGTGAGGGTCCTTTTCCTCGGATACGGTCCAAAATTACATAATCGCCCTCGACATAAAGCATAAGAAAAATAAATGTGGTGTCGATGCATATTCTCATTTATATTTTTATTTACATTGGACCTAGATACATTCTAATGGCAAGAAAATAAATGACAAAAATAATAAAATAAAATAAAATTGCAATTGCATTAAAGTAAATATGCTAAAAAGAAATAAAAAATGCATGAAATGCAAAACAATAAATAAATATGGTGCTTAAAGTAAATAAAAATGCAAGGCATAAAATAAATATGATGCTGAAAATAAAATAAAAATGCAAGACATAAAAATAAACATGATACTAAAAGAAAATAAAAATGCAAGACAAATAAAATAAATATGATGCATGAAATAAAAGAAAATAAAAATGCAAGGCACAAAATAAATATGGAGCTGGAAAATAAAATGCAAGACTGAAAATTAAATATGGTGCTGGAAAATAAATAAAGGAAGTAAAAAAAAATGCAAAGCATAAAATTAAACATGATGCATAAAATAAAAGAAAATAAAAATGCAAAGCAAAAAAATAAATACGATACAATAAAATAAAAAAAAATAAAATAAAAAAAATGCATGGGTACTGGAAATTAAAAGCAATAAATAAAGTGCATAAAAGTAAAAGAAATAAAAAAAAGTGCAAGAAATAAGAAATAAATAAAAAAGAATAGAGAGGAAGAAAGGGGGTGCAGAAGTAATAAGGGGAGTGCAGAAAGTAAAAGAGTAGAAATCAGAAAAAAGAAAAGGAAGAAGGAGAATGGGCCAAGGGGAAAGTCCAAAGAGCTGAGTCCAGGGAGAACCGGTCTGGTTCGGTCTGAAAGAACCAGACCGGTTCAGCAGTCTACTTAAGTCTGAATCCGGTTTTTTAAATCATTTTAACTCTTCTTTCTCTTTCTTCTTCTTATCTTCTCTCTTTCTCTCTCAAATTTCCTCTCGTCTTCTTACTGTACCCTCACGTCCTCTCCACTTCTCTCAAATTCTTTCCACTTCTCTCAAGTTCTTACACTTCCTATCTTCCTCTTTCAAGTTCTATATGAATCCGAAGCTAGCTTTTAGAAATCTCACCAAATAAACCCTAGATCTAAACAAAACCAAAACTGAAAAACTACCTTAGTTCCCTTTAGATCCGGTTTCGACGTTGTTGTTCTGAGTTCAAGCTTCGATTTGTTGACTTGGTTTCGTTTGTGTAGTGGATGTTGGTTCGGTTTTGTGCTTGCGATTCGGATTTATGGTTTGGTGTTAGTATGGATTTGCGATGCGGTTTTGTTTGCGATTCTGTATGATTATGAATTTTTGATTTGTGGTGTTTTTGTACTGGTTGATGGTTTATGGTGCTGTGTATGGTTTTGATGATTTGTGGTTAAGAAATGGTTCTGGAAAAGAAAAGGGAAAAAAACTTAGGGTTTTTTGTGTTGGTGGTTTGTGGTGGCCTGAGGGTGGCTGTGTTGGTGGTTTGTGGTGGCTGGGCACTCTGACTAATTGCTGTACTGATTGGCTGACTTTCTGACCCCGTGAACAGTACAATTAATGTACTATATATAGTGAAAATGACTGGATTAAAAGGACAAAATTACCCCTCCTGGGTCTGGACTGAAAATGACTAAAGACTGAAATAAAAAAAACCAGTAAAATAAAAAACGAAAATAGAAAAAAAATAAAATAAATAACATAAAAGAAATTATTAAAAAAAAACAAATAAAAATTTAAGAAAAGAAATAATAAAAACAAAACAAGAAAACGTAATAAAATAATAAAAATAAAATAAAACGGTCGCCTTCGGAACAAAAATATGAGGTATTTTAAAATACCTCCCTGCCGAAATTTCGTCTGAAACGACGAAAATTTCTGGCTCGAAAGACGAGACAAACGAAATGAACACGGGTCAAAAATGGGGTATGACAATCATATTTTCTATCAAAATTATGATTCATTCACCTTTTCCTCTCTTACAACAATGAAAGTTGAAAGTTATAATAGTGCATCTAGCTTGAAAATAAGTGTACATTAGAATTTGATAGCAGTTTTTTTTCTATTTCTTTCTTTATTAAAAAAAAAAGACCAATTTTTAAACAAAACTAAGAATAAACATAGATGAGAAGACAAAACTCATTAAAATTTATTTATTATCAAAATCAAAATTAACAAAAAAATTATATTGTGCCATGTTGTGGCATCTCTAAAGAAGTACTTAGAGATGGGTTAATTCACACTCTCAATACCTTTCTAGAGAATCTAAAGAGAATTGTGACGATGTGACATCTCTAAAAAAGCTTAATTTACACACTCTCTCTTTTTTTTTAAATGGCCAATGTTGAGGAGAATTCGCTTTAATTCTCGCAAAATATTTAATTGTGCAGCAAAATTATATTCGTAGTTCTTTAACCTAATTTCAGTTAAAGATTCAGCGTTTTATCATTTTTTTTCTAATTTCTTTTTGTCCTTTTCGTCTATTTACATGTGAATTTCATACTTTAAATCTATGATTTTGTTTTCTTGTGACCTCCAAGTCTTCCATTCTATAGTCTTTCATTCATATATTTGTATATGAATCATAGAGATCATATTTAGTTGGTTGTGATGTTTTTCACTTCTCCAATTTGTGTTAATCATATGACGTGTGGTTCATAGCAAAATCATTGCGCCTCGTAAGATATTGGGATTTTGTGCCTCAAATCAACACCAAATTATTTATTTATTTATTTATATTGAATGACTACCAAATTATTTCTTTCATCTCTAGATGGCAAGATTTCTCAAAAGTTATGAAGTTGAATTTGGAAATTGTATATTAATTCTATAAAACAAAATAAAATATCCTCTCAAACAACATTAAAATTTGGAAATTTGGATGTTTCTCACTAAAAGTACAATATGATTAAATTCAACAACATTTATACATGACGGATATTACCATCAATAAGCAATAGTACAATCGATTTAATCAAGCTCAAACTAAAATAATATGTAATCTAATAAGGTTCAAGCTAAACCATAACAACCACTCCCATATGGTTGTTGTCTACAACATAATACTGAATTAAAAATTTAGTATAAACCATATCACACCCATCATACAAGATGAGCTTTAGGCACGATAAAATATAGACAACTATATATGACTTTAGACAATGCAATGAAAGGAATTAGTTCAAACTTAAGGAGTAGTAGTTGGAACACCTTTAGGAGTTGCAGGAAATTCAGGTAACTCAGGTTTTGGCAATTCAGGGACATTAAATTTAGGTAGTTCGGGCTTTGGCAATTCAGGTATCTTAGGTAATTCTTGCTTTGGTAATTCAGGTATCTTAGGGACATCTGGCTTGGGCAACTCAGAGACTTTAGGTAGTTCAGGTTTTGGCAATTCAGGGACTTTAGGTAACTCGGGTTTTGGCAATTCAGGGACATTAAATTTAGGTAGTTCGGGCTTTGGAAATTCAGGTATCTTAGGTAACTCTTGCTTTGGTAATTCAGTTACCTTAGGGATATCTGGCTTGGGCAACTCAGAGACTTTAGGTAGTTCAGATTTTGGCAATTCAGGGACATTAAATTTAGGTAACTCGGGCTTTGGCAATTCGGGTATTTTTGGAATTTCTGGCTTAGACAATTCGGGGACTTTTGGTAGCTCAGGTTTGGGCAATTCAGGGAACTTAGGCAACTCGGGAACTTTAGGCAATTCAGGGACTTTGGGAAACTCGGAATTTGGCAATTCAGGAACATTAAACTTAGGTAGCTCAGGCTTTGGAAGTTCAAGTACCTTAGGTAATTTGGTTTTGGCAATTCAGGTACCTTAGGCAATTCTGGCTTAGGTAATTCAGGAATCTTAGGAAGCTCAGGCTTTGGTATAGGTGGAAAATCAAGTTTTGGAAACTGAGGTATGTTTGACTCTAGAAGATTGCGTGCCCCGACAACCATTGTGTTACTCTTGGCTGACAGTATAGCTAGAATCATTAATGGAAAAATAATTTTTGACAAATTGATGTAAGTCATCGTTTAATCAAGCTGATGAGAAAAACTTCAGGAAGATATATTATAGTGGAGCTCTTTGCAATAATAATGATTTTGATATGCTTCTGTTGTGTGTTTTGTATGTGTTGTATGTAGGCTTTTATAGATGAAATATTGCAACTAAAAAATGTGTAAGCAAGGGTGAGTTGGTGAGATTGTGTACTTATTATAAGTATTGTTAGTTCAACTTCTTACCTATTCATTATCCAGCAAAACAAAATCTAATTAGAACTTTATTCTTGTCAACAAAAAAAATTAGAACGTTATTGTTGGTTAACTAATCTATATCTGCATTGAAATTTGAAAGCATGTGTTCTCTAAGAGAAAGCAATCTCAAAAACTTTTTTGAGGATTAAACTTAATTAATAAGTTCAAATATTTCACAATAATTTTTTCTTAAATAAATGTAAATTAATGCAACAATAAAGCAAATAAAAATTAACAATAACTATTCACAAAAGTTGAATTCGATGACGTTTTAAGGAGTTAAATTTATTTGTAATTGACTCTATACTGAATACTATATATTAAAATTTGTTCAAAATCAATGAGATATTTTTACGTCATTAAATTAATTTTCCATAAGTTAAATTATGTCGTAAAATTATCAAATTTTTGTAGATATTTTACATCAAATTATATTGAGTGAATAGTTATTTGAATCTTGTAACATAGTGTCCCTGAACATTGCCCTATAATCTTTGAAAAATAAATCTGTATCAAATTAATCCTTTAGTTTAAAAATGACACTTAATTTTATGAAAGTACACATGCACATGACATGTTCAATTCATGTGAAAAAATAATAAATTTTTATCTACTTTCACACATCAAATAGTAAATTTTTATCTACTTTCACACATCAAGATACAATTTACATGACTTTTTCTTGATTATTATTCAAAAAGGATATAACAAAAGAGTGGCACAATAAAAATGTTGTGCAATTTAACAACATCATTTATCATAATCTAAGACTATCAATAAAGGATTCATCAAGCTTCCTATTGAAAAACCTATTAAAATACTCAGCATGTGTCATGTTCTTGTATACTTGCTGGTTTCCTTCACCAATTAATTTCTTAGCAGGTGCAATGTCCATAGAAGGGCTTGGATAACAAAATGTTACTATTGACAATCTTTCCTTCATCTTATTTACAACAGCTCTGTGCTCTGGTGCTTTGTATATTCCATTGGTCATCACCTGCATAATGGAAGAACATGCATCATCAAACTAATCATTTTGATTTTAAAATTTTCCTTTTTGTGGTGGAAATTCTTTTAGTGTATGTTTGGATAAACATTATTTTGATGAACCTGCTTTTATAAAATTGCATTGGTTAAAATTTAGGTTAAATTGAAGTAACTTTGGTCTAGCCAAGCCAATGCTTGATTCTTCTACGGCAAGACACCACATAATCACTTTTAAGTTGGTTAAATGTTTTCATTCTGAAAGCAAGGTTACTTGGAGTAAATTTTTCGAATCAAGACAGTGATGTCAAATGGTGGCGCTCACTACAAGAAAAATTTGCGTTACTGCCAGTGATGTCAATGCATAGCAGAGTTTGGACAAACCGCTATTGCTCCACGATACACAATTTAGTACAGAGTGCTGTCAAATTGCAGCTATACCGCTTAGTGTAGCGGAATTTGAACATCCACGATGGACAAAATTGACTCAATTTCAAAACTAATTTTTTACATTTTTCAGAGGTATGAAAGCAAAATTCGTTAGGATTATACCAAAACCACGCTAATCCAGAGAAATTATTTTCATATTTTCCACTGTGCATATGCATAAAATATCATAACCTTATTGCTTTATCCATTAAGTGAAATGTAATTACAAACATGCAATGAATAATTATTTAAGGATTAATTTGCAGCTTATGAGTCAAAAAATACAAACCTCAATTATATGGCCAATGTTAGCAACAATGGCTCCTTCTATCGGTTGAACACCGACCCATTTTCCATCATTGAGAAACTGCAGCCCTGGAAAATCACCGAAATCAACCAAGAGAGTGATCCCAGAATTGTCAGCATGAGGAATAATTCCAAGAACTCTTTCAGGCTCTGGGCATGGTGGATAGCAATTCATCCTTATATCATATAGTCCTTCATTGAAACTTTCTGATATCTTTGTATCGTCGAGTCCCAAAGCCAATGTAATGAAACTCACAATTGATATTGCTTCCTCCCTCATTTCTTCAGAATATTTTCCTAATGTTTCCCTGATAATATATTGCAAAAGAAGACCCTTACAAAACATGACAAAGAGTGTAATAAAAGTTTTCCAATGGAATCTCTTGCTTAAAACAAAGATGATAGTTTGTTATGAGAAGGAAAGTTATAGAGAGAACAGATGTAAAATATTTCACATCACTGAAACGATGTCACTATATAAAGCAGCAACACATAGTCAGCCATCACACCAGACATAAACCCTGATAATAATTTGAGAAAACATAAGTGATTGAATATAAATACATGTGTCGGTGTCCTACACTGGCACGTGTCGGACAGCGGAGTGACCGGACACACCTTCGATCTGAAGTGTCGGTGCTGAATAGGCGTCACCACTGCTAGAAGAGTTTGATAACATTGTTGAAGCCCCAAAAAAATCCAATAGGCGCAAGAAAACATAAAGAGACTATCTGGTATTCTGATACATATTTACAACACTGTAGTCCGTCACATTATATAGATATTTGTATAAATAGTTCAATTAAGTTCTCATTCAATATGTTTAATATGAGATTATGTAAAAGGCTATAAGTTGTTTTTACACTCAGAGAGAAAATGGGGTAATCTATTTGCCTAAGCTTCCAAACACTTTTACAAAAGCTTGTATATGTCATATGAACACTTTCCAATGCTACATATTTCAATGTAGAATTACTTTTCATGACAGTCTAAGTAATATTGGCATTAATGGCTGGACCTTCCGCTCCCATCCCCCTTGATCTGGGTTCAAAGTACGAAATTCTGCAGCTGGTAAGTTACACATAAATGTCATCGTATATCCTCAATGAGGTTAGTGGTTCCGCTTAACCTTGCAGCGCCTCCCCTAATCTAATTATTTTTTCATAAAAATAATTACTTTCCATGACAGCAAATTTTGTACCAAATAAGTGTTTCTGAACTAATAAAACTTCTTAATGTAATGCTTTATTTCTATTTATCCATATTCAAATAGCCTTTGGCATCATTATGCTGTTCAGTTCAGCTACTTGATAAAATAATGTATATACCTGAATTCAGGAGGGTTTTGAGGCCACAAATCAAATTTTCTGTTCTGAACAGGTAGAGATTTGAGGAAGATCATGTCATTCCAATCTAGCTTTTGTTCCTCAGAGGTAACAAATGCTTGACCATACCCTTCAAGACTTCCTGGTTTTTGTGCCCATCTTTTTTTCTCATGTAAAGGAAGATCGAAAAATCTCTTAACTTGATTCCCCATATTCTTAAGGGATGTGACTCCATGATTTACTATCTGCAGGAAAATGTTCAATAAGCTTTCTAATATCCAAAATGACAAATAGGCACAACTCTGACTAATGTTTTTTACTGTATTGAGAATATAAATCAATAAATTATGGATACATATGAACAAAATTTGCAAAATCAAAATGTAAAATGAAATATGAATATAAAAATTTCAGTTATAAGTATGACAGATTATACAGCTTGATCCAATTTTTATAGTATAAAGAGAGTATCCTCGCCCATAACTACAGAGATTAATCTCTCCTGTCACGAAGGATAACACGTGCGACAAAGCTCTACCTCAAAAGTTTTAATCTTGCTGCATTCTTATGATTGAATTTGAATTAAGACTATTAAAACCAAATCATCTTATCCAATCACTATTGGGTTAGACTGATCCATTTTAATTATGAATTTACCATAAACACAATACATATATAGGTATCAGAAGATCCAAAGCAGAAAACAAAGCTGGTGAAAGAATAACTAATTGTACGATACCACGAGGTCTGTACCCCAACTTCTTAGAATGCCAGCGCCCTATTGGCTTTGACGCTCGGGGGCTGTGTATGGTACCTCATCTACAACATCCAATCGTAGAGGCAGGAGCTAGCGAAGTAGAGACTGTTAACTCTCAAAGCGGCCTCGTTCTTGAAGCTCGGGGTTGTGTACAGTACTGCTAGATTGGTATCCCAAAGGCATATACATCAGGATGGATGCCCGACCTGGAGAGGTCAAGTGACCAACCTGGAGAGCTCAGGTGCTTAGTGAGTGAGCACATAGCAGCTAAGTGTCATGTGACTCATGTCAGCTCACTTGAGGGCCGGCTGACCGATCGACCTAAGGTCCGAGAAGCACCGACCGACCTGAGGTCCCAGAAGCAATGCCAGCTAAGGGCAGCATATCCACTGGGACCTACGTCCCATTTGGACTTGGGCCTAACAATGATTGAATGACCCATAAACTACCAGAAACTTATGGAGTACTATATAAGGAGGCCTTACTCTCCAAAGCAAAGAATCCAATCTCTACTACACTACACTCACTTACATCCCAGAAACCCTAGGGCTCCACTCTCTCATTGGGGGCCGCCTCCTAGGTCAAGGCTAGACAAGAACTACACTGCCTTGATTCCCCTTTCAGGCTATACTCTAGACCAGAACACTAACTAAAATTTCTATTAAACCCCACCTTAAACTAATCCACTAATTTATTTTTGTATTTAACCCTCTAATTCTCATGAGAAACCTTGATAATCTAAAGTTCATTCAGAGATAATTAAAGACTGATCAAAATTTCTTTATAAAAGCAAATGGCAAAAATTGCTGAATGGAATTTTTGCTACTATAAATAATTGGAAAGTTAGCAGAAAAAAAAGATTAGTAGTGCTTTCTTAATTTGTAGGACCTGAAAAACACCCCAGTTTTTACAAGCAAGATGAAGCTTATGAAGCTCATCTTGTTGTGTATCAGCGTTGACCAACTTGGCTTTATCTATTAAGGGTATGGTAAGAGATGGATCAGAAGAAGGAAAGGTGCTGAAATCATCATCACCGTCATCTCTTATATACCTTTGTGGCACTTTTTGTGTACTTTGAAGTGCTAGCTCTTGAACACTTGGAACAGTAAGTGATGATTCTAAGCTCTTAGTTTTTGATTCCATTGTTAAATTCTGTTCAAGCTTTGACAAGTTTGATTGCAATTCTTGTTTTGTTAAAAAGTGATGTGCGGTCCAATGTAATATTTTACTTTTATATAGTATAGTATTATTTTACATTAAATGTCTAGCTATATAATTTATAAATAGAAGAGTTATATTTCCTAAAAAAAAATTGTAAATCGAAGAGTTGAATATGTTTTTAGTCTCTATAAATATTTTGACTTATTGTTTTAGTCGTTTAATTTATTTTTTTCAACATTTAGTCCTCTAAAAGTTTTTTATCACCATTTTGAGTCCTTGATTTTAAGTCAACTTATGTATGAAATTTTGAATTTGTTTTTGCATGAATGTTTAGAATATTATAAGAATCTCTTTAAAAAAAATTAAAAAATTTAATAAATGATTAATTAAGTATGAATTTTTAAGCGCGAAAGACATAAAACTTCATATTTAATTTATCCCATGTTAAATAAATTTGAATTGTTGCAAAAATGTGTTAAACATGACTGCGAAAAAATTCAAAATTTTGAATAATCCACACGAGTTGACTTAAAATGGTTTCAAAAGTGATAAAAAAAATATTTGGGGGAGTAAAAGTTGAAGAAATTTTTTGAGGGTTTAAAACGAAAAAGTTGTAATACCTATAACAACAAAAACATATTTAATCCTAAATAGAATTCACACAAATGATTTAATCTAAATACAACTCACATGATAAAATGATCCACTCGACATAGAGTATAGTTCTCATTAAGAGTTTCTATTATGTCATTCTCTTATCGCTTTAGGAATCATGTTTCTATTGATCTTTTTTTATTGCTTGTTCACCTCATATCACTTCATAATTTGTTATTACACATTGAACCTATTTTTATCATGAGTGATTCACTTTTCCCTAGGCAGTAGTCCCATCTTAGTCGATGTGTTATGAACTTTCTCTCTAGTTAATCCTTTCGTCTAAGGATCAGCTAAATTTTCATCTGTGCGTACTTGATCCACTCTTAAAATTCCAACAGAGAGTAACTCTCTAACAATGTTTTGTTGACGACGTATCTATCATCTCTTACCGTATAGTAACGGTTCTCCATTTTTCCAATAGACATGATACTATCACAATGAATCAACATAGTTGGTATTAATTATTTCCGTAAGGGAATCTCTGCTAGCAAGCATCTCAACCAACTTACTTCTTTCGTAGTAGACTGAGTTAATATTGTCAGTTTCTTAGATTTTCAAGAAACAACTCCTCCCATGATACTAAATACATAGCAATTGATCACTTTGGAATCATGTTCACTAAATTGAAGGTATCTTAAACAGAAATTAGCTTGTTTGTTGTTTTTGTACTCAAGCAAGTACTGTTAACTTAAATGCATATTGTTGTGAAGATATGGTGATAAGCTCACATATGGTGATTGACTAAACCTCAAGTCATCTACAGTGGTGTGCAACAATGTGTGGATACAACTGATTTGTCTTTGTGGAAACTAGATTTTGTCTAACTACAATTCTGCTTGGTGATTGCCAATTTTTCAAGCAGAGGTACAAAATGCTCTAAACTGTGGAATTTGGATGCACATATTCTTCTTTGTACAGGAGATGAATCCAAATTGATATTGCTATATATTGTACACAACTCTATTTTTCCCTTTGAAAGTTGGACAAATGAATTTGTTCTAGCTTAAATTTGGGAAAAATTATAGACATAATTTATGCATAACTTAGGGGAATCCAATATTTTTGGCTGTTACATTCTAGCAATTTATCAACATCATAAATATTAAGATCTCTAAAAATCATCATAAATATTAAATATAGTACTTGAAACCAAAAAGGAAAAAAAGGCATTACTTAATAATAGATGAATCAAACATTCCATCAATGGTTCTACATAGTGTGATGCTCCAAGTTTGAGTTGTTTGTTACAAAAGTTTCAATTAAAGTCCCTAAACATCAAGGAAATTACTCATTTTTCCCCAAAAAAATTTTAATCAAACAATATTATCTTATTTCATTAATCAAATACAGAACGATACAAATTTTACCTCAAAGTTACAATGTGCATAATAATAGCAATAATGGTGCTGAAATCAGACATTCCATCACAATTTGCATAAATTGCATGCATTACATAAAATCTTGGAATACCAACTTTTCTTAGAGAATGTAAAATCCACTATTGGAAGTAAGCTTCTCATAATGCATTTTCACACAAATAACACTCCCAGAAGGGAGATCCCGGTAAAAAGACGAAAAACTTGGGGGCATTCAACATTCACCAAACATTGAAGGTGTCAAATTTGTCTTGGTCCCATGAATCGACCTATTAGACTATATTTTAGCATGGGCCGAACCTTTTAAAAAAGGACTATTACTTTTCTCACCCCCATTACCTTCTCACACGTTCTATTTTTTTTACAAAAATGTTCATGGGATGTGTTCGTATTATATAATTCGAAATATGCGTATATATAAACAACAACCAGAATCTTTTCCATTCCGCTTTTAAAAACAACAAAAAAAAAGTAAAAAATGATAAAACATGTCAAATAAAATCAAAAAATATATATATAAATACCACCAAAAAATTCTAAAAATCAAATAAAACTAATGCAGTTTTTGTTGAATTTTTCTGAGAATATGAAAAATTTAAAGAAAATGAAAAATTGGTCTAAACGATGGAATTTTGGATTTTGAGGGGCGGGACAATCTGATTAAGTAGCCCGAAAACCAGATTTTAGACTGAGAACAATTATCAATGACCTAAAACAGAATTATGGTAGTTAAGAAGCTTAATATGGTCCTTAAACTGATTATCCATGTTACAAACAGGTTCAGAATTTGTGATGATACATTTCAGATTATATAATCTGAATTGTTTTCCCCCTAAATAAGGATGTTTAGGGGGTGTTCGGATTCTATTATCCGAAAAAGCAAGGAACACACCCTATTTTTTGGGGTGATCGGATTATAAAATTCGAATTTGTGAAAAAACTCATTTTTTCACCCGAAAACAAAGGAAAAACTCAAAAGTCACCTGGGCATTTTTGTAAAAAAAAATTGGGTGCGCAAGAAATAGGTAGGGTGAAAAAAGTAATAGTCTTAAAAGAATGGCTGACATGTAGTCCAATTAGAATATTTGGCCATAATGGGCTAACTCTTTGAGTTTCCTTCTGACCCGGCCCCGTATGAAAAGTATATTTGTCATCACCTAGCTAAATAATGATTGGACTTCACCTTTCAATAATAATAATAATAATGCTTGCACTTCAATTAAGTCTCAAATTTTATTTTTTTCCTATATCTTCTTAACTATCTCCATCATGTGAGGAGTTAATTTTTCTAATGAAAGTTGAATAATGCTCTAATCCAACCCCCATTTTGTCTCAACCTTCTACCATGAATAAAATGGCATGTGCTTCTCTTTGTTGACATATCCAATTGGGTACACATTAGTCATTACACACCAACCATGCTAAGCCTCTTTTTCATGTGCATGCAATCAAACTATTATTTTAAAAAGTAGTTCTATACTTGTTCCTTCTTTTCTAAAGATTATGCTCCTTAGGACCACAAATTTCTAGGCTTTCTTTTTTAATCTACGAAATGGTCCCAATATTTGTTTGTTTCTTCTATAACAACAACTATGAAAACAATAAAATCCAAATTTGAAGTGACTCAACTATATATATGTGGAGGAAAAAACCTTTTGCAATCTCATTGGTGTGACATAGAAATTCCCAAACTGATGATTCTCTAAATTTTCTGTTATAACACATCATCAGATTTTCGTTCAATTATATTAAATTGTTATTAAGTTTTTCATTAAATTTAATGAAATGATACAAAATCCTCATTTATAGGTTTTGTCATATTATTGTTTTCTAAGTAATGTCATTTTCACTGCTAATTACACAGGCAACAACTGTGGAAGTTTGGATGCACATATTCTTATTTGTACAGGAGTTGAAGTGCAAATTGAAATTGCTATATATTGTGCTAAGAGCTCTATTGATTCACTTTGACAGTTGGAAAAATGGATTTGTTCTAACTTAAGAAATTATATACATAATTTATGCATAGCTTAGGGGATTAGCTTAGGTGATTCAAATATTTTTGGCTGCCACATTCTAGCAATCTATTAACATCATAAATATTAAATACATTACTTGAAACCAAAAAGAAAACAAATTCATTACTCAATAATAGATGCATCAAACATTACCTAGTTGATGTTTACTCTAACAGCGACAAATCAAATTTATATACGAAAAATAATAATATTACACTTTGTGATTTGAAGAGCCAATTGAATGGTCCTCTCAACTACGGTGATATGAAAATGGTGATGAATGTTGAGTATATTTGCCATCGAACAACTCAGATGAACGTGTTTGGATAACTAAAATGAAACTTCAAAACAAAGATGATACGTGAATCATGTTCTCTATATTCACTCAGTATAGTTCTAAGAGACTAATCGAGTTAACGCTAACTTGGTAAAATATGTCCATTCTAATGAAACAAGTCTAATTGATCTCATGACATTCGAAGAAATTGTGGCGTGCATGGTTGAGCCTGATGAATAAAGCACGTCATCTTATGAGAGTGCAAATAGCTTAACTAAAAAATGAAATACAAAGGGCCACAAAACTCAAGAAAATCAAAATTTTGATAGGGGTAGTTTTGGGAATTCAAGTGGCACACAAGTCTGTTGAGGAGGGCAAAAGATCAAAACTGTCCGGTCCGGCCAAAAGACCATATCCACTTAGCAAAGGTCCAATAAGGCTTCAAACTCATTACACTCTCTTATGTCTATATAAAGGGGACTCCACTACAATCACAAGTAAGTTCATTCTATCCAAAAATCTCACATTCTCCTTGTTTCCCTTCTGAATTGGGCTTCAGGGCGCATGTGCAGGTACCACCCCTTTCCGTCTCACCGGCAACAGGGCTGTCACCATGGATTCCGGCGAACACCTCACCAACGGGACGCTTTCTTAATCAATCCGTCGTCAATGTGAGATGATCTATCTTCCTGAAGATAATATCTTTATCGGACAGATCAAAAACGAACAAAGCATATTGACCCAATTCACCGGTTAATCCATTGGATTTCATGCCTACTTGGTCCTACGAAACGTAGATTTGCCATCAAATACTCCACTAATAATAATGGTTGCAATTTAATTGAGTCTCAAATCTATTTTATTTTTTCCAATATCTTCTTAACTATCAACATCTTTATCTTCATGTTAGTAGCTACTAGCTAGTTTCTAATGAAGTTGAATAAAATGGCATGTGATTCTCTCTGTTAACACATCCATCCAATTGGGATACATATTATATTAGGATATTACACACCAACCATACTAGGCCTCTATTTTATGCTCATACTACAATCAAACAGTTATTTTAAAAAGTAGTGCTATACTTGTTCCTTTTTTTCTAAAGAATATGTTCCTTAGGACCACAGACTTCTAGGCTCTCTTTTTTAAGCTACAAAATGGTCCCAATCTCTGTTTGTTTCTCCCATAGCAACTAAAAAACAATAAAATCCAAATTAATTGTGACTCAACTATGGTATATATTTGTGAACAAAAAAAAAAAACTTTTTCAATTTCTTTGGTGTGGCATACAGATACAAGAAATTTCCAAACTGATGATTCTGTAAATTTTCTTTGTTATAATACATTTCAAAATTTTCGTTCAAATACCGTAAAAAAAAAATTCGTTCAATTATATTGAAAGAAATGCTTGTTGAATTTTTAATTAAATTTGATGAAATGGTACCAAATCCCATTTGTAGGTTTCGTCATATTATTATTTTCTATGTATTGTCAATTTCGCTACTAATTACACAGGAAACAAAATTTCTTGTTCATTAAAAAACCTACTATGTGATTATTCCTTGTTTTCCAAGGAATTGGAATATGTTGTTAGGGACATGAATTTCTTGGCTACTTTTTTTGAGCTACAAAATATTGTCAATTTATGTTTGTTGTTGTTGACGGGATAGCTAGCATGACTTCAATCTCTTCCCAGTAGAGAACTGTAGTTGGATTTGGTTGATATCACCACAAGATATAACTGGATGAAACCCTTTGTTGAATATATTGAGCGCGGGAAGCTACCCCGAGATCAAACCGAGGCTACGTCCATAAGAAAGAAAGCTTGTCGGCACTCGGTAATAGAAGGCAGGCTATATACAAGAGGGGATTCTCAACTCCTCTCCTCAAATGCCTCGATGAAAGTCAGGCCGCATACACCCTCGTTGAAGTCCACGAGGGCATATCTGGACGACACTTGGGAGGACAAGATTTAGCTAAGAAGTTCCTCAAGGAAGGATACTATTGGCCGACCATGACCCACGTTGCCATGGAATTCATTAAGAAATGCGAACAATGTCAATGGCATGGTGACGTTCATGTGGCCCCCTGAACTCACCACTTTGACATCACCATGACCCTTCTCAAAACGGGGCATGGACATTTTAGGGCCCTTCCCCAGGCACCAAACCAGCTAAAGTTCCTAATCGTTGCCGTCAGCTATTGCACAAAATGGATCGAAGAAGAGCCACTGGCTAGGATCACGGAAGCCAACGTCATTAAGTTCTACAAGAAATTTATCTTGGCCAGCTATGAGATCCAACAAACCGTCATCATGGACAACGGAACCTAGCTTATAGATAAAAGAATAAAACAACAACCATCTTGGTTGGTTTGATGGTGTTGGTTTGAGACTTTAGAATGTGTTCCTCTCAAAGTCTCAGATTCGATTCTCCCAATATCAATTTCGGTGGGCTAATTTTCCTTCAAAAAATAAAAAAGAAAATGAAGCAGCTCCTCAAAGTTAATATATTTAGATTTAGATAATGATTCAGTATAACTTCACAAATTTCCCGCTTAATTAAAAACAAAGATTAATTTCAAAAACCTGGGCTGCCCCTAGTAACAATTTTTTCTTATTTGGATAAATATATTAGTCACAATAAGAGAGTAAAAATGGGTTTTGAGTCTTAACTTATTTTTAATTCTACTTTTAAGCCTAATTATTTGTGATTTTATTTTTTGTGTCGAATGAACCCAAATCATATTAACTATTTTCAATAGAAATCCCATATCAGAAAAATTCAAGGCCCTTAAAGTGTTGCTTGTTATTTTTCGGACTTTATTTTTTTAGTTATGATCTTTATTTTGAATGTCTAGTTTAGCTTGTTAGTCTACTTAAAATCATTAAGGGTGAAAATATATAGGTAGGTTGAATCGTGTTTTTGTTGTGAATTTGGACTCAAATCTAACACCAATAAACTTAGATTTGTGGAGCAAAAGGAAAATAGTAATCAATATCAAAGTAGTATGAAGCAAGAACAACAATAACAGACCTAGATCCTAATATAGTAACCAAGTGTAAAGCTCAAACCACAAGCAAAAGATAAAGAGAAAAGAGAAACAAACACACCAAGAATTTATTCACCCAGTTCAGCCCAACAAAGACCTACGTCTGGAGGAGAAAGATCTATACTCAATGAGTTTTTTACAAAGAAATACAAAAGGGTTACAAGAAATTAACTTCAACAAGCTCTCAAAGAATAAGCATAATTTCTACCCTTTTCTCGAATCTCTACTTGTGCCAAGAGATTCGATGATTTCACTCACCCAAGGTGTTTACAATTGTTTCCCAACCCAAGAATCTCACCCAAAGACATTTGACTCTTAGATTCTAAGTTTCCTAAAAGTTATCTCATTTGGTATCATGAGATTGCCCAAAAATGATGAATGAAGCCCTTTTATATTGTTCAGACCCAGGAAAAATTGCGCCACAATTTGCCCAGATCGCACCATGGTTTGGAGCTTGTACATAATATTGTACTAAAAACCTTATTCAAAATCATGCCACGATTTTTCCAAAATCAAACCTCCAAATTTTTTAACCTAAATCGTTCCACAATTTTTCTAGAATTTAAACATCAATTTTGAGCCAATTTTCAATATTTCTCCACCTTGAATCTAAATTGGTGTTGAAGTCAATTTAACCATCAACCACCTTGTTGCTTATCCTTGCATCTAATTACACCATGTAGTTCCACAAACTTCCACCTTTACCTCCTCAACCTCGGAATGCCTTCCACCCTCTAGAAAATCTTGTATCCAACTACACTAGGATTTTGAGGTAGTTATACAAGATTCATCATAACCTCTTCAACCACGAAGTGTCCATCTCCTTGAAAATATCTTTGCATCCAATTATCATTGGTCTTTTAGGTAATCCCACGAGTCGTGTTATACATTCTTCAACCCCCGAAATTCCTTTCATCCTCTTAAATAATTCCCTTCTTACATTTGAGGCAAAACACCGAAGGTCTACATAGTCATACCATTTCAATGTCATCAACTTGTCTCCTCCTAATCCCACTAATGGAAGACTACTCCATCTTAAGAGGAACTTTCTCTACCTTGACTTCCAAATGTGTAAATCCACTATGTCTTTCACCTTTTAAACTCAACCTCAAAGGTTGATAATGAGTATTTTTCCTCCACCTCTCCAGATTGACCTTGAGTATTATTCGCATATCCTCTCAAGGTCAATGTTGAGTGTCTAATTTCTCTCCAAACGAACACCTCCTCTACATGAAGGTCAGCTTGAAAGTGTCGTCGTTTCCAGGGTGAAAAGTTTCACCTTCTTCATCACCCCAACATAACACCACCAGAGCACCCACATCCTCGTAATCCTCTAAGGCTATTGCAACTTGCTTGGAGTTATCGTTGTCCCTTGACTCGGGACAATCCCTCTTAAAGTTCGTTGTCCCTTGATTTGGGACAATACCTCTTAAAGTGACTGGTCTTACGACACTTAAAGCACATATACTTCAACTTGCCGCGACCCTTTGAGTTTCCCCAGTTTCCTCTACCTTCATCATTCCCTCTTGAGATGCTCAAGCCTTCACCACTATCATCATTTCTCAAGTCCTTGAACTTGGTTAACTACTTGGTTCTCAACGCCACTTGAAATTCCTCCAAGGTGACAGTGCCTTTGTTACCATAAAGCATGATATCCTTGAAAGACTCAAAAAATATAGGTAAATCACACAACAAGAGTAGAGCCTTGTCTTTATCTTCAAAGTTCACTTGAATGTCTTTCAAATCATCAATGATTTTGTTGAACTCCTTCAATTCCAATTTCCCCGCAATGGTTTTGGACTCCACCATCCTAAAGGAATATAGTTGTTGTTTCAGAAATTGCTTATGAGCCAACGAATTAGTCATATACAACGACTGTAACCTTTCCCACATAGACGTTGTGGTTGTCTGTTTCGTGACATCTCTTAAAACTTTATCCCTGAGGCACAAGACAATGATACTTTTGGCCTTCTCCACCATCTCAGTCTTCTCCGCTTGTGACATGGTGACCGGCAACGTTGCCTCGCCCTTAAAAGTGTGTGCACACTTGTTGAATCATAAGTGCTTGCATCTTTACCTTCCATAACCCAAAATCATTATCTCCGATAAATTTCTCAATGTCCCACTTTGGGTACACACTTGACCAATTTACCCCTTTGCTCCATAGTGGGCGCCAATTGTTGTGAATTCAGACTCAAATCTCACACCAATAAACTTAGATGTGTAGAGCAAAAGGGAAGTACCAACCAGTATATCAAAGTAGCATCAAGAAAGAAGAACTATAATATACTTAAATCTATTATAGTAACCAAGTGTAAAACACAAACCACAAGCAAACGATAAAAAGAGAATAGAAACAAACACACCAAGAATGTTTTCATCCATTTCGACCCAACAATGACCTACATCTAGAAGAGAGAGAGAGAGAGAGAGAGAGAGAGAGAGAGAGAGAGAGAGAGAGAGAGATCTAATTAACGACCAATGAATTCTTTACAAAGAGATCCAAAAAGGTTACAAGAAATTAGCTTCAACAAACTCTCCAAGAACAAACCTAATTTCTACCATTTTCCCGAATATCTACTTGTGACCAAGAGACTCAATGATTTCACTCATCTAAGGTGTTTAAATTGTTACAACCCAAAAATCTCACCCAAAGACACTCTACTTTAAGTTTCTAAGTTCCCTAAAAGTTCCTTCCTTTGGTTTCACGAGATTGCCCAAAATTGATGAATGAAGCTCTTTTATAGTGTTCAGATCCAAGCAAAATCACGCCACGATTTGGAGCTCGTTACACATTACTGTACTAAAAACTTGATCCAAAACCATGCCACGATTTTTCCAAAACGGTGCTACAATTTTTCCAAAACTAAACCTCCAAATCGCTGAACCAAAATTGTGCCACGAATTTTCAAAACTTCATCAATTTTCAACTGTTTTGTAAATTTTAGATCTAATTTGTTTCTCTGTCATAAATCAGGTACAGTCTAACGTTTTAGAAAGTATGACATCCATTGTAATTTATTTCGTAAATGTAAGACCTTTTAATAGGTAATAAAAAATTCCCTAAAAAAATGTCATAAAAATCAGCCAAATAAAAAACTAATCAATTAAAAAAAATAGGTCATATAATTATCTCTAAATAAGATTATAGGCCAAGTCATAGTATATTATTGTTCACGTTGTCCATTACTCAAACAATTAAAGTGAAGGAAGTTGAATAAAAAACTAATAGATTTGTCCACAAATCCTAACTTAACTGATAAAAATGTTGAAATTGTTAGGTCGTACGCCATGACCAAGGTTTAAACTCTGGTTCCCCCACTTAGGTGTGTAAATTTTCAATGACTACTATCATTTCGTCATTCGTCTATCTACCAGAAGAGGAAAATAATAATAATAATAATAATAATAATAATAATAATGGATTCAACTTTATTTGCATCCGCTTTACTTCAAATGCAAGCATGGTAAACTATCCCATGATTTCCATTTCACTTCACAGCCTTAAAAAAGCAAAAGATAAAGTAAAAATTCGTTTTCCCCCCAAGGCCATGCACCTGAATAGGCCTTCAAGATTCTTTTCTTTCTGTTTCTATATTACACAATCTGATATGCTCTTTTGAAACTATATATATAGCCTATAGTTCCTTTAACTTTCTCTCTATTTAATCCATCATGACTGCTTTTACGGTTTTGATTGGATATAAAGCCAATTCTAATATGGGTTTAGATTCAACCTTTGCATATAATTATCTAGTGCTGGTTTGAGGTTATTATAATCTATCTATAAGTATATATACATGATTATTATTGGTAGGGTATGATTTCCAAAAAGGTAAGGAATAATGTGCCAATCAAAGTGGGTTGTGAGCAATGTTTCCTATGAATAGCATGGATTAGTAATGATTTGATTAGGTAAGTTGGTCTTGTGCCTTATTGAGTCCGGCACATAACATGTGACTTCTTTTTTTTTTCTTTACGGGTGTGGGGTTACATTGTTATAGCTTCTTTGTCCCCATATATTTCACTATCACTTTCAATTAATTGTCTGTAGATAAGTTGATGAGGGTGTGTGTGATTTATATGCATACAAAATTAATGGAGTGATTCAATTGGATGGATACATACAATAAATGCATTTAGAGTGTAGATGGTTGTTCGATTAAGACCAGACAAACCATATTCAAGCTCATTTTTTAATGACCAAACAAAGAATAAAATCTATATTGTTTTGATTTGAACCCTTCGATCTTATTGAACAACAATTGACTTTTAGAATATTTAACTATAGGAAATACTAACAACCGGGAATTCGAATTCCACATATAATATAAGTTGTGATATTTGAACAAACAATATGTAACAACTATTGGGATACCGTATATAAAAATACACACAAAACAAATGTTAATTTGATCAAATAAAAAAGAAGATTATTATTAAAATAACAACCATATAAAAATACTCTGCGTGACAACTTTTAATTGTCAAAATCATTTTTATCATATAATATATACAATATATGGGAATATGTTTTTCCTCATGGTTGCATGTGTTAAAAGTTACTATACTTTGGACTTTTCTAAGATTCCATTACATATTATTTTTTGCATAATTGAAATTTAGAATCAAGAGTATAAACAAACAAACTAGTGAGGATGAAAAAGCACAACGCATAACATGTAGGGAGAATTTGGAATGTATTGTGAATAGGTTAGGGAGCCATGTGCTTTGAGAAATCTGACACAGATGGAATACCCAATTTCCTGAAGAATAACGAAAACATTTCATCCCTTATTCTCTAGGGGGTACCTTCAATTGCAATCTAGACAATGCATTAGTACCTAAATTTTAATTGTACTATACTATACATTATCAAGAAGATTGCATTTGGGGTTCAGTGTTTCGTTGACACTATCTATCTACATGTATGTGAAATTTAATAAAATTATATATTTAATAACTTTTCTATAGCTATTTAAGTTTCTTTTTTTGGACTAATATACTCCCCTGAGACCAATATTTTTTAAAATGCTCAGATATTATTATTATTATAGTGCTAGTTCAGCCGTAAGAGATTAATTTTATAACCTCAAATATATAGTTCAAATCTTCTTATAGATTGTTCAAAAAAAATCTTCTTATAGATGGTTGTAAAATGGTTATAAATATCAGTTTAATTAATAAATAATAAAGAATTTTCCTCTCCTTCATTTTTTTTTTAAAAAGTATTGTTAAGTTTTTTTTGTGTTGAAAGTGGTGATTAAACCTGCGACCTCTTTATTGCCTCAGTTGTTAATATCTCCACTTTAGCCACTAAATCATCCTTATATTCCTTCTCTAGACTCAATTATAAGAAGTTAAAAAAATTGTATATATTTGTTGGTCTTAATTAAATATTAGTTCATGCTCAACAATTTTATGAATTTTGTTCAAATAACTGGGTGATGCAGGAGAGATTTCATGTTTTTTGTTGACTTGCATTTGGATGATTTGTAAATAACGCAAACTTTTTTGTCAAAAGAAAAGCAATGTCAATCATATTTTTTATCATATACAATTACAATTTTAGTGGTGGGATTAAAGTGAATAACAAAAACTTTGATTTTAAATTAAATCCGTGGTTGTTTAATCCCCTTAGATATTTTGATTTTATTTTATAGAATATTTAACTTCTTGATGGAGGATGTAGGAGTTTAGTTATTGGAGGGTTCTTGGTGCTTATCATTTGTTTATTTTGTTTTGGTTTCAGCTCTTTTTTTTTCTTTTGGTTTTGTTGTTTACGTGTAAGATTAATCACTGATTGTAATTTCCCTAGTTTGTGTCTGCTTTTAATACATTTTGTGTTGTGAGTAGGTTTCTTAGGGTAATGATATTTTTATCATCAATTTGTGATAACGTTTAGGGGTGGCAAAACAAACATGTCGGATTGGTTCATTTAACCCGTTATTTTTTGCGGTTTGAGCCGAAGTTTTGAATTTGTCCCTTTCAGTTGGTCCACCCGCTTAGCTCGCTGAAAAAACAGAGCCAGGTAGAGACGAGACGGACCACCATGCCAACTCCTCAACTTTTTATTTTCTACTTTTTTTGTTCAATGCATTAGAAAAAATTTAAAGGGATCGACCCAATAACCCATCATAACTCAAATCTGTCTCATAAGCATGTTTTTACCAAAAATTCATGATTTGTTGCCAATTTTATTTGTTTAAATAACAATAACATTATTTTTTTATAACAACAAAATTGTCAAAAATATTCATTAAATATTTTTTTGGTTTGGTGGGCCAGCCCACCAACTCATGAGCCTCCCACTAAGCGGGCGCGGGGTGGGATTTTGGATTTGATGACTACATTGACTTGTCCCATTTTTGCAGGATTTGAAGATTGGATTCTTTGTGTGATTGTTTAGCATGGAAAATTAGGAATCGAATGAATCTTTGTAATCATACACATGTAAACATTTTCGACATAATAGTGGAAGTCCATAGAAGGGGCGTTTTCTTCTATGAAGAGGGGGCACACCCCTAGCGAGAACAAAAAGGGGTAACCTCTATAAATCTGGAGTTCTTCTTTCCTTTATCATTTTAATTTTAGCATTTTACCTTGATACATGAAGTTATTGAATGATTTAGTTACCATATGTAAGTGATTGTGAAGGACAAATAATTTAATAAAGACCAATTTAACACCACGGTTAACACCACGGTTCTTTTTAGTTCTTCTTTTTAGTTCTCCTTTTTAGTTACCATAGTATTTATCTTTTTAGTTCTTCTTTTTAGTTACCATATGATTTAGTTCTTCTTTTTTCTCTGACTTCTCATTAACACCACGGTTACCGCCTTACCTCCACCACTTCCAACCACTGTTTTTCTTCATGTAGACTCGACTTCTGGTGGTGTGACGAGTGGCAAATGTTGTTCGCATCACCTTCTTCAAAATCCTTTTTTGGAATTATTTTCAAAAATACGACGGCGGTGGTCGCTTTTAACGGTGGTGGTTGAACCCATTTATGTCTTGAGGAGATCTGAGGTTGTTTGTGTTTGTGTTCCTTCAGATCATATGATTCTATCTTTTGATCTGGGTTGTTGTTCTTATGATGAACTTAATGGAGGTGGATTGACTTGTGTATGTCGTCATATTCTTTGTTTTGTTTGTTCCTTGAAACCCCAATTGGGGATGTGTTTTCGGTGATGGTCAATTTTCATTGGTTGAAACCGCCGTTCAACGGTGTTCGAAACTCAAATATGATCTGTTATGGTAGTAGTTGTTAGTTCTGATCGCTGGAGTTGTTTGCTCGAAAGGGATATTACGCATGTTGTGTTTTGCTGCATGAGGCTATTGGTATGTGAATCTTTCAGATTCGTTTCTACTGTGATATTCTAGTATGGGATTGTTTGGTTTGAAAGATTTGTTAATGCTTGTTGTTGTTGTTGCAGGAAGGTGATGGTACATGATCCATTTATGTGTTTGATGAGAGGATTTTCCTCACATTATAATTTTCTATCTACACGTGAGTATATTAGGTATCGTCTCCACAGGGATTTACGTGATATCTTAAACCATTCAACATCGATTATCATTTTAAGTTAGGGTTTCAAATTTTGTTTACTAAAACCTACTCGACTTTCAAAATATAAATAAATGCTACGAGTAATAGGGCATAAAAGCGTTGGTATCAAAGTCATAAATCAAGCATCGATAATGTTCTAATGATCATGATAAAAAGGATTCTAGTTTTAACCTCTTTTTAACGATATTATCACACATAACTTGACAACATTATTCGTGTCCAAATAAAGTTGTGAGATCGATTGTATCGTTTAATCGACGATTTCCCAATCTATTAAACGATCCAAAAGCATTAAGTATTGATGTTTTAAGTGATTATCAAAACATAGTTCCATGTCTAGAACAGTTGTTTTAATAGAAAAGTATTCTAACCCTAGATTTAAATGTATTTGTCAATAGCACTAAACCATAAATAAGATTGAATAACAAGAATAACTTTCAATATATTATAAAACTCTAGAATCAAATATTACATGATCAAATAGACTACATCTAGCTTGATTCATTACCTCTAATCCCAACAAAGGATGTTTAGTTGATCATTCTCATGTCAATAATACAAAAGCTGGAAGAAAGATGAAGATCAATGCTAGTTTTGATTTCTCAAAAACCCTTGAATGATCTAAACTTGATTCCTTGTTTGTCCTTTGAAGTGCCCTTCTTTTAGCCCTATTCTCTGGTAATAAACTCTAAAATTTCGTTCTTAATGAAAACTTAACAATAGTAGAATTTTTCTAACCTAAAAGCTGTAAATAGCTTATATACAAAAGCTGGTAAATGAACTATCGCTCAGCGAAACATATTTTCGCTCAGCGAAAATAACTATCTGGCCAATGGCATTCTGCCACGTCTTCTACAGCATTAAACCGCCTTGATGATTTCGCTGGACGACCAAGATTTCGCTGGGCGAAATCACACTTCCCCTGTTCCTGGAAATCTCTGCCTAAGCTTGCCAAGTAATCGCCAAGCAATCGCTGGGCGAAAGTATACTTTGAAAACTCCTGAATTCCCTGCCTAAGCTCGCCAAGTAATCGCCAAGGGATCGCCAGGCGAAATACTTTATGCTTCTCTTCATGATTTCTTGCTATTTTCAAGTCTTGGCTTGCTTTTTCCTACACAAATAGGGAAGAATAAGGTATACAAAGAATAATTGGCATTTATTCATAAATTCCATGCTTTTCCTAAGATAACTTGCACAACAAGTAACTAAAAAGCCTTATAAAAGATATGGATTTATTCATTTCTTGCCACTTATCAGTGTTGTCGGTCAGTTTATTTGCCAAATTATAGACCCGGTTGGGGCTTGCAAACCTCCACTCTTTTTGATTGGTGTTTGTTTGTTAGAATTGATTAGGATTGCATCCACTGTGTTGTTTTTTGTTTTGCTGTGTTACCCGTTAAGGTTGAAACACATGGATTGACTGAGTTAGGGTTTTATGTCCTCTAGTTTTTATGTATTTTCCCTTTTTTTTGAATGATATATAAGAGAACTTGGCAAAGGATTAGAGTGAGGTGCCAACCTAATTGGAACTTCTATTCTTTTTTATGTCATTATGCTCTTAATTTTGAACAAAGATCAATATAATTTTTAGGAGGAAAACCCATATAATTGGTGAGACTTTGATATGAGTAACTATATACAACTCTATTGTCTAAAACTATGATGATGTATCGATGTATATTACAGATTTAACTATCAATACCTTTGTTTAGTTTTCATTTTAAGGCGAGGGGATGAAGTACTCATTCACTCTCTGTCACCGTAATCCAAAATGTCTCTCATCCTTCTTCATTTCACACCATAGGGATTTTTTTCTGTATCCTCCCGGATCCCCACGGTTCTTGCGAGGACCCCCCATCAACCTAAAAAGTAAGACATTATTTTTTAATCTTGCGACAATAATAAACATCACATATAAACAATTCATACACATATTGTGAAAAAAAAGCAAAATATATAAAATACTTGAATATATAAATTTAAATATTACTGCTCAAAGGTATGTCTACCAAGGGAAAGAGTTTGATCCCCGTCCCCGTCCCCGTCCCCAAACCACTCTCAAGAAGACTTTCTACCTTATCCCCACGACCTCCAAATGGAACAATATCCCCGAAGATCCTTACTCACAAATAAAAATTGAAATATTTATTTGCTTTTGTAAAAAAAATAAAATAAAGGTTATATTAAACATTCCAACTCTTCGTTTTGGTCTCAAAATTTTTCTTCGACTTTTAATCCAAAAAAGTTTTCAATCACCGTTTTTTGTCTCCATTTTTAAGTAAACTCATGTGGATCATTCAAAATTTTGGATTTTTTTTCTCAGTCATGTTTAGAATAGTATAAGAATCTCTCTAAAAAAAAAAGAATTTGGAGGGTACACATGATCTGATTTAAAAGTAGGGACAAAAAGTGGCGATGAGAAATTTTTGAGAAACTAAAAGTCGAAGAAAAATTTTAGTGTGATTAAAACGAAAAGTTAGAATATTAATAAGAATAAAAACATATCTAATCCAAAAAATAAATAGATAATTAACATTATATTTTCCTTAAAAAACATTAGATTTCCGTTTACATGGATTTCTTCCCCTTTAAATAATCCCACCCTTCTTGGTTTTTGGCATTTGAACACACACCCTTCGAGTCCTGTTTTGTTATGAGCTGGTCATACGTGGGTGAATTTTACACTATGTATAAACAAAATGTGTCGAGTTTTTTAATCCCAATTATAAGAAAATGTTACACATTTTAATATATACTATTTATTACTTTCCTTAAAAAAATATTTATTACTTATTATACTTACTTTTTTTTTACACAACTTATTATACTCACTTGTTAACACCTAAAAATATTTTTTGTTTTAGTCAAACATGGTAAACATCTAAATTAGATTTACCTGAATTCCTGGTAGCGCTTAATAAATGATAGTCCAATTAGAAACAATCAAGTATAGAAGAAATCTTTCTCAAGTCAACTACGACTCATGTCGAGTCGCGAGTGTCATAATTAGTCAAAGACACACGAAACTTGACAATTCAATGTTTTACTCGTGCTTCATACTTATAACATTACCAATTGGAACATCTATTTTTACGGAGGCATGACACGAGGTAATAATGCACACGTGAATAAGAAAAACGAAAAATGCAACAAGATAAGGGAGAACGAGCCAAATGTGGGACAAACAACGAGAAAAATTATACAATTCATTTCAACACACACAATCAAACAATTCTAGTTTCAAAATTGTTGCGTTTTACTTTTGCGTTTTTTAGTTTAATAGTTAATAAAACGTCCACACCCTACAAAATATTCTTTGAAGGAGTTGAGGAACCCACAACTGAAAAAAAATCATTTGCGTAATTATTTGAAGCACAAAGAGAAATGATATTTATACAACCATTTTGTGATAATTTTTTGACAACTTTCTTTCTCATACTCACATGTTGTTCTTACCTCTCTCTTTATTCTTTTCTTTCCATTGTCTTTGACCAATAAGAATAGAGAAAAACATGATTGTCACAAAAGTTGTCATTAAATAGATGTACATATATCATTGCTCAAGCACAAAATATTGAAGTCTAACTCGTTTCACTCAAGAGGTAGATCCAACCCTTGTTGATAAACACCATTAGATGTATCTCACTTTTAACAAAAAATAAGTTTCAAAACAAATTTATTATTCATAATGAATCTTCAATGTTCCATAATTAAAATTAAATACTACACGGTTATTTCCTTTATAAGTTCCACCCACCATTATTTATCCAACACCCACCATTATTTATCCAACATTAACATTACACCCTATCTGTCTGACAAAGTCACATGCACATGCAGACAGCTCCACAATCACACATCCTTATCTCACATGGACTTATGAGACACCAGAGTTTAGTTAACATCTGACCCACACAAACATTTCTTTCCCTCTTTCTCTTTCTCTTTCTCTTTCTCTTTCTTCCCCATAAAATATTCAACTTATTCATAAAAAGTTAAATAATGAAAAAACCTTTGTGCCAACAAATTGAGTAGAATTTTGATATACACTCCACATAAATTTGTTTACACTATTAATAAATCACCAACAATTAATCATGTATATGTGACATTTTATTAATTATTAATTATGATTAATAGTAATCATTTGAAAATTATGATTGATAATGTAAAAATATTTTTAGATAACAAAAAATATTTGTACGATCATAATTATTTAAACGTATCATTTAGACACACTCACATAAAAATATATACAATTTAATCATTTTAAAAATATACATCATTTATTTTTTATCTTTTAATAAATTTATGTTTATCTAAATAATATGACCAAATAATTACAATCAAAGAAGATTTCCTTTACATAGCCATGTATATTTTTGGTATAAAATGGATAGTATTTTATAAAACAATATAAATAAACCTTTCTGACAGCTCTAACCAGATTGTTAAGCACTTTTTTATGACTCACCCCACCAAATAAAAACAAAAAAAATAAAAAATAAAAATTGACAATTTCTTTCTCTTCCATTAAGATTAAGATATCATTATGTTGTGTTCTTTGCATTGACATTGGTTTCACTTTTGGTGTTTTGTTGAAAAGCTGTTTGGTTCCATTCCTTAACTGTATTATCTGTGTCCATTACCATACACCTTATTGTCTGGTTTCTTTTCTGAAACCTAACAAGGTTTTTCTTCAAACCAAGTGAAAAAAAAAAACCATTTTGACTCAGAAAATTTTGTATAACCCCAAAAAAATTTACTAGTAGTTTCATGCTTTTAATAGCATAAAGTTTCAATTTTTCATATGTTTTTGATAATCCAAATCTGTGCTGAGTTAAAGGTTTATTTTCTTTGAGTGATTTTAAGTGCTTTAAGAAATTGTTTATTTTGCAATTTTTGCAGCATTTTTTTTTCTCTCTTTATATGACTACAAAACTGTGGAAACTGTTCCATTCTGTTTGTAGCTTATGATTGCACAAAATTGAGGTGTTTACTAAGTTTTGAGGGTGAATGAAGGAAGAGAAAGTTGGTTCATTTTTTGTTTAAGCAAAATGGGTTTTGTTTTGTTATTGTGTTGATCCATTTGAGCTTGTTGAAATTTTGGATTTTGTGTTGTTAAGTTAGTAGTAAGAGAAAAGTTACAATCTTCACAGAAAAGGGTTTTGGAATTTGTGGTTTTGTGCAAGTAGATTTGACTTTTGAGTGAGT
Source organism: Medicago ruthenica (assembly GCA_018208015.1). NCBI lineage: Eukaryota > Viridiplantae > Streptophyta > Magnoliopsida > Fabales > Fabaceae > Medicago > Medicago ruthenica. The sequence goes on from CM031373.1 coordinate 8,873,160, forward strand.
GATATAGATCAAAACAGATTTTGAATGAAGAGTTTGTAGTGTAGTAGTTGATTGTGTTGGTTGAGACTTGAGAGGTTGAGTTTAATTTGTGAAGAAATTAGAGGGTTGACTTGACATGGCTGCAAAGTTACTGCATTCTTTAGCAGATGACAATCAAGATCTGCAGAAGCAGATTGGATGTATGACTGGAATATTTCAACTCTTTGATCGTAATCAGATGCTCACGGCTCGCCGGATTAGTCAAAAGAGGCTTCCTTCTGGTATTACTCTTAGTTGTAACGTGCTTAATTTAATTTTACCAATTAAGTTTTCTAAATTTTGTTAATTTTTGTTTCTGTCTCTTATTTCTCCAATGTTAGTCTTTGTGTATGTTTGCTTTCACTTTTGGAGATGCAAAATCGACATGTGTTACGTTATTGAGTAAAATTGATTATAACTTGAATCTAGAATTTGGAGTTTTTGTATACAATTGATTTTTAGCCTCAAATTTATCGCTCAGCCCACTTTTACAAAATTGTATTAGAACATAAATCATTTACAGTCAACTCACTTTTAGCCAAAATCAATTTTATAAAACAATTCTTTGATAATTAATTTTTGTCACTGCAAAATCAAGCACACAAATAATTCATCATTTGTGCTGTTAATTTTGCTAATTGAGGTTTGCCAATCTCATATTACTTTTAGTTGCAATTGTTTATTCATAGGGATTTTCCGAAAGTTGGGATTGAACTCGCGCTGATAAGATGGTTGTGATTTTAATTTTTAATTTTTTTTTTACTGTAAATTCATTCTGAATTTGTTTTGGTTGTGTATGGTGATCTTCTCCATGAAATTGTAGGCTCCTGTTATTGCATCACTCTGACTTTAGTCATATGTTTCAGTTTCATTATAGTACTTTGCATTAAATGTTTGTTGTTTTCATAGGTAATTTGCACTTCAGTGATGGCAGCTTGGAAAGAGATTCTGATAGCATGCACCATCGACAAATGGAAACCGTAAGATTCTTGCTTTTACCTTCATTCTGACAAATTTTTTACTGCTTCAGTTCAAAATTGAGTGAATAAGGCTTTTAGCAGTGAAATATTGTTACAATACCAAGTATGCATTTATATGATATATAATTCTTGGCATATGAATCCATTGGATACAAATGTAGAGAAGGTTGGGCATGTTTTAATAATCTTTAGAATCATTTTCATTGTTTATCCTTGACTTTTGCTAACTCAGTCATCTGAATCTTGTTTCTGTTTTTCTCTTAATTTTATTTTCATGTGCATATAGTTTCTATTGCTGATGAAAAAACCGCAAGCATATACATGGAACTTGGCTTATAAAGCATCGTTAATTCATTGCAGGATACAAGTTTAAACAGAGGATTGAATGAAAAGCAAAGACTTTCGACGGAGTCATCAAGAGCATCATTCTCTTCATGTTCATCATCAGTGTCTTCTCTTGATTTTAAGGCTGAAAATGAGAGTTCCTTTGAAACCCCTTCAAGGGACACATTTATGAACCAGCCAACTATCTCTCCCCGTTTCGGACGTCACTCCCTCGAGCTGCGTGATGTGGTGAAGGATTCTATGTATAGGGACCCTCGAGGACCGTCTGGAAAATCTACGGCCAAAGAGCAATCTGCCATTCATGCCATGAAGCACAGGGATTCGCCACGACCTCAGATGTCGAAATATGTTGATAGATCTTATGGAGTTGAAATAGATGAAAAGCAAAGTGTGCCTATCGATCTAAAGGAGTCTATCCGAGTTCTTTCTAAACTTAGAGATGCACCTTGGCATTATGCAGAAACTAGTAGAGAAAATCCAAGATCTTTGCAAGAAGTAAAAGATGGTCACTGGCATTCCATATCAAAGGATGCTCCTTGGTTGGCTTACGATGGAAGAGAAACGAGTCGTTTATCTTTTGAATCGCGAGAGACGATCAGATCTGCACCAAAGCTAAAAGAGTTTCCTAGGCATTCACTGGATAGTAAGGAAGGTTCATGGCGCACTTATAGCTCTGAGGCCAAACCCAACCACCTATCGAGAAATGTTTACGGTGCCACCTCCAGCTCGAATGAAAAATTCTCTAGCCCACAACAGTCTTCTTCATCAAGCCAGAGTCGGCCACCGAGTGTTGTAGCAAAACTAATGGGCTTGGAAGCAATACCTGATTCCTCATTTGCCGGTGATACTCAACCAGGTTCAACTGAAACTTACTCAGCTCAAGATAACGGTCAGTTTCCAAGAGCATCAAAAAATGGATTCATAAGACCACTTCGAGTTTCTAACTCTCCAAAAATCTCCTTGAAAGATCCAACTTCTCCGAGGCGGAAGAATTCTGAGGTGGTTATGAAACCGGTCTCTAGTTCAAAGTTTCCGCTTGAACCAGCACCATGGAAGCAGCATGATGCAAATAGAAACTCTCAGAAACAAAGTTTAAGAACAACAAAAGCTCCATTGAGAACACTGGATTCATCTCCTTCGGTTTATAGTGAGATAGAGAAGCGGTTGAAGGACCTTGAATTCAAACAATCTGGAAGGGATCTTAGAGCACTAAAGCAGATACTAGAAGCAATGCAAGAAAAGGGTCTGTTAGAGAGCAGAAAAGATGAACAAGTTCCGAATGTAGTTGGAAGTCGAAGTGACTATGAACCTAAAGCTACAAATCTAAATCAGAATTTGAGGTCGGTAAAGCAACAAAATCCTCAAAGAAACAATTTTCTATCTTCTACAATCAAGGGAAATGACTCAGCAAGAGCTTTTGATTCACCTATAGTGATAATGAAACCTGCAAAACTTGTCGAGAAATCCGAGATTTCTGCTTCTTCAGCTATTCCAATGGGTGGCTTTTCTGGTCCCAATAATAGAAACACTATATCTTCTACTATAACAGCAAAAGAACAGTCTTCGAAGAATATTCGGAGGGACGCTTCTCCGGTTTCCACCGATAAGAAAACAAGTTTTACCAAGCCTACAAGATCTCCACAATCTCAATCAAAGTCTCAACAATTTCCAAAAGAAAATAACCAAAGTTCAGTGAAGAATTCAGGATCAGTGAGTCCAAGATTGCAACAGAAAAAGTTGGAGTTAGAGAAGCGATCTCGTGTGCCTACAACACCACCATCAGATTCAAACAAATCCAGAAGGCAATCCGGTAAAAAGGCAGCAGCAGAATCAGTTTCCCTGGGTAGAAAAGTACAACACAAAATCCTCAACTCGCAGCATAGTGAAGAGCAACTGAGTGAGATAAGCAATGATTCTAGAAGTTTCTGCCAAGGCGATGAAGTTTCTCTTCAATCCGACAGTGTCACTTCCGACTCTAAATTGGATATTGAAGTCACTAGTAATTTACGCTCTTCTGAAATTGATGACAGTCAAAGTCCATCCTTGAAGGCTATGAAGCAATTGATTTCAGAAACAGTTCAGAAAGTAAGAGCCATTTTTCTATTTTAAAATCAAACTTTCTACAATAGCAATATGATGAAACAATATGTTGTTTTGTTTTACCTAATGTTGTAGAAATCAACTCCAAGGTTGGATGAGGATGAGACAATTTCAGAATTTGTAACAAAGGCCCCGGAACATCCTAGTCCTACCTCCGTCCTCAATGAATCGGTGTATAAAGATGACGAGCCATCGCCAAAAATGCAGACACCTAAAGATCCGAAAGGTAGTTTATGCTTTCTATTTAGGATAAAATTATAAGATCCATATTATCTTTAATGACCACACTTCATATTAAGTACAATACAAATCTATGACACGGGCCTTGTTTGGACAAGCAACTTAATTAAGGGCATTAAGTACTTATAGCATAAATGCTTATATTGTAACATTGTAACCTATGAAGCACAAAGATGGACACCATACATGACACTAACACGGACACGTTGACAACGGTAATAATTTGAAAAAAAAAAAAACCAAATAATTGAATGTAATCACATGTGCCGGTGTCGTGTCAATGTCTGGGACTGGTACATTTATGACATCAGACACGACTTCAATGTGAAGTGTGGTACTACATATCATACAAGTGCTTATGTATAAGCTATTTCTATAACAAAAGATAAATAAAGTCAAACTGTTATCATATAAGCTATAATCTGTAATCGCTATCTTAGAGAGCTTATGAAAATAAACTGAAATATGCTTATGAACACTTCCTTCTTAAAAACAAAAGCTTATGAACACTTCATAAGCTGTTTCTATAAGTTATCCTGAAAAGTCTCACAAGTGCTTATTTATGTAAGTAGATAAGCCAAAATACGTCAATCCAAACAATGTCGTATTCTTGTTTCACAATCAGTTTAACAAGAGAGAGTGATTGTAATTTTACATATAAAGAAAACTTTTTTCATTTTTATTTATTAGATGTTTTTAAAAGATTTAATGAGGGTTTGCTAAGTGATAACAGTTTGAGAATTTCAGTTGATGAAGCTTACATTCACACATGTGCATCATAGTAAATGTATGATTTTCCCGTAGATGTTTGAAGTGTATGCACATGGTGAACTAGTCGGACACAGATTGAGTGTAATCACAATTCACAACAATAGTAACCATCAAATGTGATTTGTATTCATTTTGAACCGTTGATTCCTTTGTCCAAAAAAATTGTGAAAAAAATACAAGTTAGATAGATATATACACATGTGACTGCATATAATCCTGTGTTGGGCGTGGCATTATGAAACCTTAAGTCTTTTTTACATTATTCCTTGCTTAATCTTCATTTTCTGATATTTTTAGCCTGAAGATTCGACCAATGCATCATAGTATTTTAAGTCATCTAGAATTATTATTTTTTACTTATCTCATTATAATATCAAATTTTGCAGTTGGAAATGCTCAAGAATCCAGAGACAATGAGGTCAAAGATCAATGGAAGCCTGATGGTGATCTTTCATTTAACGGCACAGGATCTGGAGAGATTAATCGCAAGAAATTACAAAGCATAGATCACCTTGTTCAGAAGCTTAGACGGTTGAACTCAAGCCATGATGAAGCTCGAAACGATTACATTGCTTCCCTATGTGAAAACTCAAATCCAGACCACAGATACATATCTGAAATACTACTAGCCTCTGGTCTCTTACTTAGAGATCTGAGTTCTGAATTTCTGACATTTCAACTACACTCATCTGGTCATCCTATTAACCCAGAGTTATTCCTGGTCTTGGAGCAGACCAAGGCAAGTAGTTTGCTTTCGAAGGAAGAAAGCAGCTTCGGAAAAGCTGCTTTCTTGAAACAAAATACGGAGAAATTTCACCGAAAACTAATCTTTGATGCTGTTAACGAAATTCTGGTTGCAAAACTAGGTTATTCTCCTGAGCCATGGTTTCAGCCAAACAAACTCACAAAGAAAAACCTCAGTGCTCAAAAGCTTCTTAAAGAACTATGCTTTGAGATAGAAAAAATTCAAGCCAAGAAAACTGAATCCTGCTTAGAAGATGATGAAGAGGACGATGGTTTGAAGAGTTTGTTGTGTGAAGATGTCAAACATGGAACAGAAAGTTGGGAAAATTTCAATGGTGAAATACCTGGAATTGTGTTGGATGTTGAGAGACTTATATTTAAGGATTTGGTAAATGATATTGTGATTGGTGAAGCAGCTGGCTTGCGAGTCAAGTCATCGGTTCGGTGCAGGAAACTATTCGGAAAGTAGTTTGCTTCATCCCTTTTCTTAATTTCTCACTTATATTAGATCTTTATAATATTGTCATTTGCATATAATCTATTTCCACTACCAAGGCATTATAGAGCTATGCTTAAATTTTTTTGGCTAAGGTGTAAAGAAATGTGACTTACCATGGATTTATGGAATACATAATATATAAAAAACTAAATTTTCTTCTTGTATGAAAGTAGGAGTGTATCAACAAGGTGAAATTTATGTATAATTTTCTACTCGAATCTCGTATGTTCAATAGAATTGTATGTGATTCAGAGTGGACCTAGATACCGGTTTGAGTGCGAAAAACCATTCAATGATCAAGTCAATGTATGATTGAGGTGAGTGAGAAGTAAATGACAACATACATTTTTTAGAGGGCTAGATTGCTATTTATAGTGTGTTAAAGAGTGCGTTCTTAGCGTAATTCGTCTATTTATATGCTTGACTCAACTGGCTTGAGAGAGTACTGTATTTGGCAAAAATAATAATTATAATAGATTAAGTGAATGATATGGAGTGATGAACGCATTACAATTACAAATGATAATTTTTTTAGGAAAGGATAACTCATTTCATCAAAATCTAAAATAATAAGAGAAATACAATTTGGAAGATAATAGAAAGTACCTAGACTAGCAAGATTGTGTGCTGTTCCAAACATTTGAAAAAAATAATTTTTATATGAAAAGTTATCTTGATTAGCTATCAAAGAAACTCAATTTTAATAGAAGAAAATTAAACATGCTCCTAGACTTATATGACTATTTTAAACAAGTTCAAAATAGTTTTATACTTTGCTTCAAAATATCTAAAGAATAATATCTAAGTTATTTATATCAAAATAATTTTTTATTTTCATTTGCAACAAATGATCCTTTATGGCATGGTAAATAGAAACTTATGATATAAGTGTAAAAGACTAGATTAAAGTTATAGTATACAAGTATTAAATTTCGAAAGGTAAAAGAATGCAAACATTCTAGAACAGTAGAACTTAGTTTCTACGTACCAGAAACTAATTTTTGAGAAATTGAGAAAAGGTTGTTGGGAAAATGTGGTTTTCAAGTGATGAGAGTATTTTGAATATTTTCTAGGGTGTAGAGGGTGTGTTTGTTCATGTATGGGGTGTTGGTAATAAAACACTTAATAATTCTTTGTTGTTTTCTAAGTGCTATTAATTTCGCATGGATCTAGTATTTTTAGTTTTAATGGACTGAGCTGGTTTTAAAATAAGAGATTTTCTTTTCGCTATTACTTTTTCCACCCTATCCATTTCTCGCGTGCCTAATATTTTTTACGAAATTGCCCATAGGATTTTCGGATTATATAATCCGGATTGAGTTTTCCCCTTATTTTGGGGTGGAAAAATGAGTTTCACCAATTCAGATTTTATAATCCGAACACCCTAAAAAATAGGGCGTGTTCATTGCTTTTTTCGGATTGTAGAATCCGAACACCCTTATTCAAGGGAAAAATAGTTCGGATTATGTAATTCGAACTGAACTAGCACAAGTTCTAAGCATGTTTGTAACATGGATAGTCAGTTTAAGGACCTCATCCTTCTGTTTTAGGTCAGTGTTAGTTGTTCCCAGTCGAAAATCCGGTTTTTAGGCTACTTGATTGGATTGCTCCGAAACTTACCCAGAAAATCAGGAAAAATAATCGAGGATCAAGACTCTCATAAAAGAGACTTCTTACGGGACTCAACCCCTTAAAATCCATAATTCCATCGTTTAGATCCATTTTGAATTTTTTTAATTTTTCATATTCTCAGAAAAACCCGAAAAAATTGCAATAGTTTTATTTGATTTTTAGAATTTTTGTGTTGTATTTTATATATATATTTTATTTTATTTGACATGTTTTATCATTTATTACTTTTTTTTTGTTTTAAAAACTGAAATTCACAACTGCTGAAATGAGAGATTATGGTTAATGTTTATATATAATCATATTTTGGATTATATAATCCGAAAACTTCCAAATTGTGTTCGGATTATATAATCCGAAATCTCATAGGCATTTTTGTAAAAAAAAAAAAGGGCGCGCGAGAAATGGGTGGGGTAAGAAAAGTAATAGCCTTTTCTTTTTCCACTATCCCTCTTTCTCATGCGCCTTTCAAAATTCCCATTTCCCTCCGTTTGGATTATATAATCAAAATCCTTTTTCTAGAATTTTAGATTATATAAGTCAAAAGTGGGCAAAATTCAAAAAACGTATCATAATTGATGTGAAAGTCTTTGTTGACTATTGTATCATCCCCACAAAATCCACACAACAATTTTGAGGATGGTAAGAATGTTTAACATTTATCATGATATCATAACCCATTCCAAATGAAAACTAAGAAAGAAAAGTGAAGAAGTAGTGACGAGGGAATTTGCAATGAAAATGGAGAAGAATGCAAGACAATTTATAGCCACAAAATCATCATAGACTATAACTACAATCAATGAAAACATTTAAAATGACCAAATATGCATCAAACACATCACAAAATTTCCAAACACTGCTTGTAACGCCACAATCCATATTTTGGACTGGTTTGAATTATATATCTGAAACCTTTCCCACAGTGGGTCATATTATATAATCCAAAATTTGCCCAAATTGTGTTAAAACTTATGCTTTAGAGGGTTTGACACGTTTTGGATTATATAATCCGAACCGTGTCCAAATCACATGAAGTTGAAAAAACTGTCATTATAAATCAAAATCTACAACAACAACAACAACAACTTATACTAAACATAACAATTTCAACAACATAATTCAACAACTTAAAAAAAAAAAAAAACTGAAACAAAATCATTGATCAACTATTCAACCATACTAAATTCTTCATCTGACCTATTCATGCAAATCCTGATTTCTTCATAGATTCTGAGATGAATCTAACTTTCCATAATATGATGAAAAGATATGACCAAGGAAGCGTCTAACTCAATTGGTCCATTGTGGGACCATATATTTAGAACATGATTCTCACATCGTCGTTGTTCCAGAGCTTCATATGGATGAATGACGACAAAGCAGCATATGACATTTTGGCTATGTGTTTTTAGTACTTTTCTTTGCATTTGAAGACAAATAAGATGAGAGATAGAAGAGTTGTTAATGGTTGAAGGAACATTTCACTTGATTCGTTGTAATTCATTTTTATCCTAGATCGTGCAACTCCATAGGTGTTTTAAGTGTTTTGTAGTGAGGAATCATGTAAATCGACAAATCAAGACATCACATGAAGGATCAAGGATATGAAATTGAAGACGAATGGTTCTTAAAAAGTTGTTGAAGACAATACAAAGTGAAGAAAATTCATTTCAAGTTCCTAGGAGTTTCCAGACGGAAGAACGATCGAAAATGGGACGAAAACGCAAGAAATCGCACCTGCGGGACTGCCTCAAGTGCCCACGTGCCTGGCTCATGTGCCTAGGCGCCTGAGGCAGCAATGGCTACTACCCCAGGCGCCCCAACATCCAATCCCATGCGCCTAGGCGCCCAACTACGACCAGAATGAGCAGTTTGCTTGTTTTTCAAGTTGGATTGGTGCAAAAAGTCCAGTTTTCTTCTCTTAAACCCTAAGTAATCATTTGCTACAAATAGAGACCATTGCACACATTATATTCATTCGGAAAGCTAGCGGTTCAAGGCAAGGGTCAAGCATTAGGGTTTCAAGGCAGAAGATCTCCATCATCCTCTTGTTCTCTCTAGGGTATGTTTTTCTATTATTTTGTAATGATGTTTGTTGTTATGTGCAACTAAATCTCTTTGATTAGGGTTCCAAGATGAACCCCTTCTTATTTGTTGGATTCAATTAATAAAGTTTTCATTGAGTTATGTTTTTCTTGTGTCCGATTTAATTTGTACTTGTCTGTTTTTAATACTTTTTCAATTAAGAATCTATATCGGTAATCTTGAAAATTGATCAGTAGAAGATTAATAGGATTGACAAACTGAAGTTCTTTCTCCATTCATGGCAGTACTAATTGCTTATTTCTTCATCTATCTATTATCTTTATAATACTTAGTCTTGACCTAACCCTAATGACTAACCCTAATTTTTTGTTTTGAAAAAAATTTATGAAAAAAAATTCCTGCTGAGATTTGAACCATAGACCAAGTTTTGACAGATCACAGCTGTTACCACTGGATCACTAAAGTTTTTTGTGACTTATAGTTGCTTTCATTTTATTTATCTAGCACAAATGCGAGTTCACTTTAAGTCATTCTCACAACCCTGAATTCCAATTTTTTTTATAAAAAACTTCTAGTGGGAATCGAACCAAGTGCCACATGCTTCCAATTCACAACTCTTACCATCAAGGTACTGATGTATTTTATGACATGTATTGCTTCAATGTTGTGTATTCAACACAAATCTCGGGTCCTCTTTCTTTCAATCTCACAATCCCTAAATCATTTCTCACTCACTTTCATCTCTCTCACCAGCATGCAATTGAACCTAATAACCATAACTCCGCACTTTTTGACAGACCTAATTAATTTTTATGAAAAAAAAGGTCTGCAAGGAATTGAATCAGGTAGCACATGAAAATGACATTTTTTTAAAAAAGTCACTAACGCCATTGCAATTCCTTTTTCGATAGCAGTTACTTTTCATTTATTTTTCTTTCAATTACCACATAACGGTTTCTTTTTATTATTTTTTTTTCTTTCGGTTACCACATGACATTTCCTTTTCATTATTTATTTTTCTTTCGATTACCACATAGCAGTTTCTTTTCCTTTTCATTTTTATAGATTTAACAGTTTTTGCGGTTAGGGCCAATTTCTTGGTGCATGCTTTTGTATATATTTTTTCTTTTGATTTGTTATTTTTATTGCAGTTCATCTTTTGTTTTTGTTGCTTTTTGAGGTAGTTTGATAACATAATACTGATAATGTAACTATAAAAGTAATAATATAGTCAATTTGATAGTTATATACGAAGCTCTACAAAACCCGTGCATCGCACGGGTTAGAGTCTAGTTATATATAATTGGAGAATATTGTGCAAACCCTAGCTAATCCCCAACCGTAACACCCAATTTTCCCATTTTGTCCTTTATTTTTTGCCACCATATTTCAATTTTGCCCTCCTCCTCTTATAACATATCTCTACTTCAACACTATAAATATAAAGCTTTGGTGGTGCTTATAAATTATTTTTGTCCTCTCACTCATATCTCACATCTCTATTCACAACCATACATTATGAATTCATACGATGTTCAATTCGCTCTTGCAAAGCACTCATTGAAAGGTTTTTTTTTTTTTTATAAATCTACATTGATCTTTCGAGCTCACTTTGCATATTAATTTGAGATTACGATACCTCATGTATGTCGATGACTTCCATTTTATCATCAGGTAATTTGATATTATCAATGCATGTTTGCTAGGTGGATGCAAGGTAAATTGCTACTTAAAAAGGCAGGATGCTATATTTCTTTTTTCTTTTTATTACTTCTCAAGTGCTAATAATGGATTGTATAGAATAACAGTGTATGTATTGCATATCAAATCATTCATATATATGAATTTCAGAAGCAAGCTATGACATTTGTATAAATAAATATAGACAATGAAAGATCATTACATTTTCTATTGTAACTATGTTAAATATGGAAGTGAAATATGGTTGCAATGAAATAGATTGGTGTTGAACTTGAAAATGGATAATTTTCTTTGCCTTTTGGGGAGACACGATTTCTACTCCTTATTTAACATGCACTATACTTCACAAGTTATGGGCAAAAAGGCTTTAACGGGTTACACAAACATTAGAGCATATAATTAGTTAAAGAAATGTCTCTCCTTATTCACCCTTTCTCATACCCCTCTTCCATTATTTTCTTCCGTTTAAGCTTCAGAATTTATGTTACTATTTAATATATAAACACACTACTTTATGCATTGCATACCAATTAATTATGTAACCAACGTAGAAATTCAACTCACCTAAAAAAACATAGCAATTCAATTGACTTGAATGAGTATTGTAACTTAAAAAAACAAATCGCCCATCTTGAACAAAATGTTAATGTTGACTATTGTTAATGTTGACTTTGAGTGGAAAATGTGAATGAAACAATTGTAAGCTAATGTGACAAATAAAATATGAAGGATACATTGCTTAGCTTTTCTAAAATACTAGCATTTACTTAACATTGTTAAATATGATCACTAGCAATGGATGCCAAACAATATAGAAAAGATGTAAAAATAAATATATGTCATTGAAAGAATCAATTTGGTGTCCCGATTTTAACGAATTAATAAAATGATTCTTTCAATTACGAGTCAATGCAAAAATGATAAAATTATCAACATAGGGACATATGTTAATCTCTATTTGTCACGAGTAAAGTGTACAACTCCATTTTTATGCTTCAGAGTGAATTTTTTATTACCTCTATGTTCAAAACATTATTAATGAAGCTAAACATATACATGCAGAATATAGAATGAAACTAAGAGCAGTTTGAATCAATTATACAAATTCCTTTTTCATGTGTATAGCAAGGTTGAATATTTTAATTGTTAACTTATATATTACATTCCTATAAGTTTATCATATACTATTTCAATTTAATAAATTAGTTTGGAAATTCTAATCATATAAAAATATCAATATTTCTTTGTTTGTTTGTAAAAGTCCTAAAATGCATATTATGTCGATTTTAATCTTAATATTGTATCTCCATTAAAAAATTTACGGATTTTAAATAGATATGTGTACTACATTATTATTTATACAACTTTCTAATTTGCTTATACTTTTATGTATATTTTTTTTTCTATTTATTAACATTTTCTTTCTTTCTTTATTGTTATAATTTTTAGAAATTAATTTGACTTCAAATGTTGTTTACAAGGAAGTTTTAGAAATTTATCATAAGCAATGATATTGACATTGCATTTGGCTAATATTTTTGTAGGGATTCAAATAATGTTTATTTTTTTTAATTGTTAATTTATTGTTTTTAGTGTTGGTAGGTTTTCGAAGAAATGTTTATTTATTAACATATATTAGCACACAAGACCTGTGTCTCACACGGGTCGGTGGTCTAGTTATTGTTAATGAAATTTAAGTATGAAACCTAGGGTTTTCTATTCTCTTCTTTTGGGAACGCCACAGTTTTAACTAGGTTAACTTGTAGCACATGTTGCCATAAGATATAATGGAGTTTAGAAATTAGTTTCTTAAATCAAAAGTAGATACCACACAACTGTTGTTTTATCGAGTTAATTATGATTTGAATTATATTGGCTTTTCATATGTTTCGTCGTTTCAATCTTTTGCAAACAAGGTTAGGGTTCATAAACTAATTCTTGTGCTTTAACCGAATCATTACATATGACTTTTGCTCAAGTGTCTTTAATTCATTAGGGACCCTTTGTGTATTAGGGTTAGATATCTCATGAAGTGTAATTCCTTAAGATGACAATTTAGGAGTCACACAAGATGTTGCGGTCAAAGGACATGTTCATGGCTTTCATAATTGAGTTATGGAGGTTATGGATAATCCGACATCTGTAGGAATATTCTTTCTATAGTAAACCATTGTTTATGTAATTCTTAGGTCTTAATTAATAGGTACTTTGAATTAATCTAACAAAGAAAGAAGTGGTGATTCAAGGATTCCCTAATCATCGTTACACATCTGAATTACACAAACCTAATCTCGCATTGGACAGGGCAGTTAATCCCTGCAAATCTCTTTTACATCTCTTTTATATTTTCTTTCTAATAAGTTTTGCTAATTACCGAGTTGAACGACAATCTCTGTGGAGAACGATAAACTTACTACTTTATTACTTGTTACGATTTGATGCACTTGCCAATTTCATCCATCAATGAACCAGACACTTCCATCTGATTCGATCGACAGACAATGATACTCAACATTGTCCACACTTTTTGTGTCTTTATGGCTGAGATGACTGTTAATTTGGTCCAGCTGATCCTTCAAGCAAAACAGTGTGACATCAACTTGTATGTCTCAGCAGGCTTGATCTGGGATTGTTCTATTCAATTCTCACCTTCTCCTGCTCCATCATCTCGTGATCCCGAATTCTTATGAGGGTGCACAAAAGAGATGACAAGCATTCTATCTCCTTCCACCTTCATCTTCTTGTGCTACATATTTAGTCTTAGTTGCCAATATTTTGGGCAAGGATCATCTAAAGTGAGTAAAGTGTAAAGTGAGAAAATCAATGGTTGCTATTGTAACAAGTTCATGATTTGTTATGATGTATCTACGATTTCTACCTTTAAATTGTTAATTAACGGTTGATATTGCTCATTTTACACTCTAAAGTGAGTCGCTCACCTTAGAGAAGTCGGATCCCAATATTTTGTACTACTTAGTGTTAAGTTAATATAAATGTATTATGAAATAATGTTCAATTAATAAAATATAAAGAATTATTAAATTTTGCTGTCAATTTTAAATACATTTATTTACAACTATGTCATTTTAGTAAATGGAGTTGAATTTGTATAAAACTGGTTAAACACAGTTTGAATTTTATAATTTGAAAACCATAATAAACACTTCAGATTATAAAATCCAAATGGAGGTAAAATGGTCAGTTCGTTGGGAAAATAAATTCACATTATCTTCACCTTCATCATGCCTACATCAAAATACAACACCATCGCCATTAACCCGATGGTGTTGCTCCAGTGTATCCTGCAAAAGAATAAGATAAACCCAATTCTGATAATTGAAAAACCAATACGAAAGTATGCCAATTTAAAGGAGGGGAAATTTTCTACCCTTGTCTCATCACTAATATGTGCATGAATTATGGGATACTTCCTGAGCGTGGAAATAAACAACAAACCAACAAAGGAGTGGTGAATGATTTTGCAATTAAGAGGTTCGCCTAAGTACCCCCAAGATCAGAGAAAGATGTTGAAAGTTGCATATGGGAGCAACAACGTCAATGTAGAGGAATTTGTGACCAGAAAGGAATTTGAAGACTTTAGAAAAGAAAGTCGAGATTTCTTGAGATACATTAAAGAATGTGGTGAGTTTCAAAAGGAAGTAGGATGGGCTCTTGCCAGGTACCCTAGATAAAATTTTCTTTTGTTTCACATTTTGGGAACCAACATGCAAATTTCAGAAGATGTTCAGAAGAAGCAGAGAGTTGCAACTTCCAAAGCAGAAGCTGCAACATCAAAGACCAAAGTTGCAGCTAAGAAGGGAAAAGGAAAGTTGGAAGATACACCTTAAGAAAATGATGTACGACCTTTGTTGATGTGCCAGAATTAGAATCACTTTATAAAGATCCATCATAAAATTCACATTTTAGAATTTTTCCAAAAATGATAAAATTTTAAAATATTCAAACTCAAATATTTTTAGATATTTAGACTCATAAAGAAGATCAACAACACATTAACAAAGTTACACTTTTGACAACACATGAAAAATGGAACCCCCTTTGAAAATGGGGTGTGGCCATGGAAAACAAAGAGATAAACGGATAGGATTACCTCTGAATGGCAGTGAATCAGTGTGGGTGAGCGGGATTTCACGAGAGCTTCAATTTGGTACCACGATCACGCGAGTTGATCAAGAAAAGGAGAAACGATGGTGGCGACGGGTGGTGGTGGTGGACGAGAGAGACTCTATTTATAGAGTTTTTGTTTTAAAAATAAGTCGAACTCGATTTTCGCGTAGTTGATGGAGTTCTATCCTAAATTTTTAAAATTTCTAATCGGGCACAAATTTTTTAAAACCATCTAACTACTGGATAAATTTTGACGATTCCTAATGTCCATTCAATTTTCATTTACGTGCGAATCAATATTTGGTTATATCCAAATCCCTAAATGCAAAGAATCAGGCAAAACATAGAATCATGTCATAAAATTTTTCACATACCTCAAGTCATCAAACATATTCAACTTGAATAAAATCATCATTCCCTTCAAACTAATTTTTAGATTTTTTTTTCTTCCGATAAACAAATATATTAAAAAAAGTATAGGGATACCCTAACCTATCAATACAAGAGATTTAGAGTCTCGGACAGATTGAAGACAATAAATGAGATTAAACCATTAATCATAAAAATTAAAATCTGAATTTATAAACCAACCACATGATAGAATCTTTATATGTGAAACAACATCATCGGTGTTTGCAAGTTCAACTTAGAATACGATTTTATTTCTAATATTCAACAAGCACAAAAAAACTCCAAGTCTGATTAAGAAGTTAACCCTCTTTGATGACTTATATTTAATCAAGGAGCCACATTGAATGAAATGATCTTTAATATCATTTTACAACACCACACTAACTCCAATCCACCTGAACACACTACACCAAATCTTGTGCGAGAAAGAGGTCCAAGATATTCAAACTGCTTAGACCCTTTGAACTTATATGAGACTAATCCCCTAATAGTTAGTGAAACATCCATTTTTTTAACGATATCAATTTCTTCTTCTTTTTCCCGTGTAGGTTGGAACTAAATTTATTATAACTAGCGAAAACACGTGTCCATCTTTCCGCTCTTTTTATTGTGCTAACGTTTGAAAATTATGAATGATGTTTTTTTAATGAATTATTGATTTTGATTAAAAGTTTAAATATAAATGTTTGTTACTTTCAAATTATAACAAGCCAAACTAACCATATTCATCTATTTCAATGACATCAAAAATATAACAAAATAAATATAATCAAAATTCTTAAAGCAAAAAGTAGTTTAAGGGTATAATTGAGATAATGAAAAATTCAACCCAAAATCTTCTATTTTCTTTATATATAGTATAAATAGTTTCTTAATAAATTATTTGATGTGTCTTAGTTATTGTTCGTGATGTTTTAGTGAACAGTTTGTTACATTTTTTTAATATTTGAATTTACTCATCTATTTGTTATGTGTTATTTGTATTGAAAGTTGAGGGTAATTTTGGAAAGAGAAAAAGTCAACTCAAAAGAGTCAAAACAAACTATTTTCTTTATATATAGTATAGATATGCTTGATCTAGTTTGTTATATTTTTTTAAGGATAAAGACAAAGACAAATGGACATATATTGTTACACGATATATTTTGTGTGATAACAAAAAATATCATGTTTGTTATATTTTTTAATATTTGAATTTATTTTATCTATTTGTTATATATGTTATTTGTATAAAAAATTAAGGGCAATTTTAGAAGAAAAAAAAAGCCAACCCAAAAGAGTCAAAATGAGTTATTTTATAAGTATAGATAAGGAACCCTTCAATATTATATGCTATTACTTTTCTAATCTTTTTATCAAAAACTAAGAGAGAAAAGAAGATAAAAAGTGGTCCCTTTTTCTAATATGTAAAATATATATAGGACCACAGAGCCAATAAACTTTGTTTTGTAGGCCATGACGTACTCTTCTGCACGCCTACAAAGTGCATGCAACTCAACTAACTAAAAGCTTATTGTGGTCGAATTTTTCATTTTTGGTCGGAGTAAGCTTGCTAACTTACTTTTTCATATTTTTAGGTGGGAGTAAGTTAGCAACCCCATATTTCTAGATCAAATGTAATAGAAAGATTGTGTATTTCTCTCTGAGTCATCACAAAGATACAAATGAAAAAAATATGATCGGAAATGATACAATGTAGAGTTATTTATAGGATAATAGAAGTGAGTTAGTCTAACTAACTCCTAACTAACTAAACAACCAAATTAACTCTAGTTTACTTCATCTAACTCTAGTTTATTCTCATTATACTGTAATAGGGGGAATATGAATGTTTTTTTAATAAAGATATACTAATGAACATTTTCCAACAATCATAGATGAGATATGAACTTTGTTTCTAGAGACTACACACTTTTATCATCGAACTAACACCACCTATTGGACACTTAGATATTAATTAGAATTAGTTTAATATGATTTAAGGTAGTTAAAAGTTAGTTATGATTAAGTGTTACTTCGTTGTAATAAACTTCTTCATACTATAAATTTTAAAGGGAAATGTTAACCACTTCATTTTTCTTTTTCTTGGACTTCACTATGCTTCTAAACAAGATATAAGAGCTACGATCCACCTTGAAGAGATAAATCATCTTCATTATATTGCTAGAAAATTCAGTTTTATGCGTTTGTTTAAAAAGATTGAGAGTTTCTTGTCGGGCAACACTGAATTGTTGCAGGGTGTGTCCATGGGATTGTGGAATTGGGTGATATGTGTTCCACAAATTTTCTACAGACTTATTTTTAGAAGGATGCATATGAGATATATTAATTGGTACATGGCTTTCAATTTTGTGCTACAATATAGGGGTGGCAATTGCATCAATTTATCCATCATCTATCCACTTAAAAATTCATCCAATTCATTCACCACACACTAGATTTGTTAATGGATTGGATTTAATCCATCCATTTAATAACATGGATCAATCCAATTCATCCAATTTTTAAAATCCAATGGATTATATATATATATATATATATATATATATATATATATATATATATATATATATATATATATATTCTTTTAGATGAAATCCAATCAATAACTTTATTCATATTTTTGAAAAAAAATTTAAATTAAAATAGATATAATTTTTTTAATGATAAAAAATGGAATAATGTAATATTTCTATTCGTTTTCATATTGTTCTATTATAAAAATAAAAAAGAAATATTTTTTATGTTAAAGACATGTGTTTTTTAATTGCACAATTTATTTCACTAAAAAATTGTATTATTTTGTTAAAAAAGAGAATTAAAAACATATATTTATCTAGAAAAAGAAAAATTTAAAATAATTTCCCAAAAAAATATATAATTATTTAAAATAATTTTAATTAATTTGAAATATAAAATAAAAAGGAAGCAAACACCACCGTAGGAGATCTGTTGACCGCCTCCTTGTACCACAAGAACTCCATCGTTGATCTGATGTTGACCTCCATGGCAGCCGCCACCACCTTTGAAATAATTAAAATATTTATTTATTAAACTATTCATATAAAATTAAGAAAAAATGAAAAAAAAAGTGTAGTGATGTTCCTGCTAAGAGAACAATGGTACCAACCCCCTGAGCAGTCGATGAACTCAAGAGCTTGGTTCTATGTTTTTCTAATGTGATGATCTGTGCGGGACGTTCCGAGCTCCTTTTATATCTCTCTTGACCTAAGGGAGCAGGGGCGATCTTTTCGGGATTCCCAAGCCACCTGGTGCTGTGACTTGGTCTACCTCCCCGAGGACCTCGGCCCCCAATGAGAACGTGGGGAAGACTCAGTAGACGGGTCGTATTGATCTGAATAGTTCAGGTTCCATCACGGGGAACACGCTCCAGATGCGTTCCTGAGGCCCTCCTTTCTTCCGCTTTGTTCCAGCTAGTCCCATGACTTCGCTCACGTGGGGAGTGGGCTCCAGCTTACTGGGGGAAGGTTGCCACGTGTCCAATGAGGAATAAGATGACAGTACAAGTGATTATGGGCTAAAACCTTAAGGCCCATTTTCTAGAAAAAATCTTGGGCTATTAAGTTTTTCTTTATCCCAAAAAATGAAAAATAGTACATAAATAATTATTTTAGTTTGAGAAATAATTCAATATTATTATTTTAATTATTAATTAAACTAATAAAAAATAATATGTCAAAAAAGAGTTTCATAATCAAAACTTATAGATGCATTGGATGAATATCCATCCGTTGGAAATATGATAATGGATTTATGGTCTTTATGGTTGGTGGATGGATTGAAAGTTGGTCTTCTCACAAACAAAAATGCTCATTCTCATACAAATTGACCAAAATACCCATACATGATTTAAGTCATGTTCGGTATATACCAACGTGAGTTAAGTCACGTTGAAGGCAACATGAGTTAAGTCACGTACAAAGCCAACGTGAGTTAAATTACGTTGCGATGCAGTACTATTTTGGGACAAAACCCAGCAGTTCCACACTTCAACACACATTTTCTTTCCCTCTTCACCTCCAAAAACCCAAAATGTGCGAAAATTTGGAGCAAAATCTGAAGCTGAAATCATTGCAAATCATTATGAAGCATGTTTCTACGCTCATCAAACGTCAAAAATCAGGTAATGTATCATCTAACCTCTTTTGATTTTGCTGGTTTTTGATAAGTGCCAGAAACTATTTAAAGCATATTTATTTTAGGCACTTTTCTTACTTGTTTTGCAAGTTATCATAGGAAAAGCTCAGAATTATTGATCGATTGCCAAAATATTGATCCTATGTCTTACCCCATCCATTTGTGCAGGAAATAACAAGCTAGGACACGAAATTGAGCAAAGAAACATGAAGAATTGTCAAGGTGCCATCGCTACAGCGGAGGAACTGGTTGCTATAACGCGCCTAGGCAGGGAGGAATTAAGTTTCCATCGCTACATCGATGGATCTGGTCGCTATAGCGACCAAAGGCGGTTTGAACCCCGTTTGCTGACGTGGAGCAAAACCAAAGGCCAAGAAAGCTTCGATTGCTACAGCGACCAACTCATCGCTGTAGCGAGCCTTGAAAAAAACCAGTTTATATATATAGCATTTCAGCTCATTTTTAGATATTATTATTGTAATTTTTAGGTTATTCTTTTAGACAGAAAATAGGGCTAAAAGAGGTGATCTTCATGGAGCAAGAGTGAAGGGAGTGTGGATTAACTAAGATTCTTTGGGAAATCAAGACTTAGCTTTGGATCTTCATAATTTTTTTCCACTTTTGTATAGTTGTCATGACAGTGAGCAACTAACCTTCCCTTGTTGGGATTGGAGGTACTTAATATAGTTTAGATGTAATCTTTTGATATTGCAAATATATGATTCTAGTAACTTATGTGATATTGAAGTTATTCTTGCTTTTCATTCTTATGCTTGATTTAATTGTTATTGACAAATACTTTTGAATCTAGGTTTAGAATAATCTTCTATCAAAATAAGAAATTCTAGACATGGAATTGAGTTTTGATAATCACACAAAGTGTCGAAACGTAAAGCTTTCGGATCATTTAATAGATTGGGAAATCGTCGATTAAACGATACGATCGATCTCACGAAGTCATTTGGACACGAATGATGTTGTCGAGTGATACGTGATAATTTCGCTAAAAAGCTAGAATTCATATGCATGATCATTAGAATATACTCGAGGCTAGATTGACGAACTCCGATCCCAACGCTTTTATTTCATATTACTTGTCGTTTTATTACCGCTTTTAAATTCCAATAGTTTTTAATGCAAACAATTTATAAACCCAAAACTTGAAATGATATCAGTTGTTGAAAGGCTTGGAATATCGCACTAGTCCCTGTGGAGTCGATATATAAAAATACTTACTTTTGACTCAACATCTGTTTTTTAGCTTAGTTCGTCAATTTGGGAAGCATCCCTGGGCGAGACTTAACTCACGATGTAGCTCAACGTGAGTTAACTCACGTAGGTGTTAGGGCAACGTGAGTTAAGTCACGTTGCTGCCCAGGATTTGAATTTTTATTCCTTTTTTTTTTGCTTTCTTAGCTTGTTGCACAAGTTATTTTTATTTTTTCCTTGTTATTTTTTTATTCAATAGACATAATGATGGTTGAAAATGTGGTGGATGATGGCGATGAGCCAAAACCGACCATAATTGAAGCTTCCGTCGAAGCTTCCGTTGATGTCAAACCTACTGTTTAGGTGAAGGTTATTGTCAAATTTCCCTTTCAATCTCACATTGAAGAATAACCTAAACCTACCGGTGTTGCCAAGCTTCGTGATTATGATGCAAACACCGCCTCATTTTTTTTAACAAATGATAGATGACGAAAGCGAGATGACTTGCTTGGTTGGGTTAGTCGACAAGCGGCAAGGGCAGGATTTACTATATCTATAGATAAATCTAGTATAAAAAATCCAATGGTGACGTTGCAATGTGAAAGGAGTGGTGTATACAAACCACCGAAGATGAGGAAGAAATTGAATCTTGAAGGCACGGGCTCAAGGAAATGTGATTGTCCGTTTAGGTTAGGTGGTTACTTTGAGAAGAATACAAATGATTGGTGGTTGACCATGCTTAGTGGAATTCACAGCCATGAGTTGGAGCCAAAGTTAGGCGGTCACCTTCTTGCAGGTAGAATAAGAGAGGAGGAGAAGAAAAGAGTTGTCGACATGACAAAGAGTGTTGCCTAGGAATATTCTCACGGATTTGAAGGAAAAAAACAAATAAAGTTTGACGAATATCAAACAAGTGTACAATGCACGAACTAGATGGCGAAAGGGGATAAAAGGTGACAAGACGGAGATGCAATACTTGATTGCGAAGTTTGAGGAGCATAAATAAGTCTATTTCACAAGAGCAAATAGTGAGGAAACCACTCTTGAAGACATATTTTTTGTTAATCCGGAGTCAATTAGTATGCTTAACACTTTTCCGACCATTTTGGTCATGGACTTCACTTACAAAACCAATTTATACAAAATGCCATTATTTGAGATTGTTGGTGTCACCTCTACCAACATGACATATTCTGTTGGTTTTGCCTTTCATGCCTCTAAAAAAGAGGATAACTTTACTTGGGCACTTGAGATGTTAGTTGGCCTTTTGTCCTTAAAACTCAACATGTCTAAGGTGGTTATCACCGACAGGGACAATGCTCTGATGAATGTCGTTGCCAAAGTTCTCCTAATACTTTCGCTTTACTTTTTTATTTTCATATTGGGAAGCATGTAAGAGCAAAGTGCATCACAGATTGCAGACTCAAAGTGAAGCCGAAGGATGTAAAAATTGATGGGAAAGAACTGAAGGATGAAGGAGGAGAAGGCAAGTGATGGTGTTGACAAAATCATGAGTGCTTGGAAAGATTTGGTTGAATCTCCTACTGAGGATTCATATGCAAGTGTGGTAAAGCGATTCAAAGATGTATGCAAACCATTTCCAAAGTTCCTTTCATATGTTGAAACCATAATATTGAACACCGTTGATGAAAAATTTGTGAGGGCATGGACATATAAAGTATTGCATCTAGGGTGTAGAACCACCAACATTGTTGAACCGGCTCATGGAAAGCTGAAAAAATATTTGAGGAGTAGTGTGGGAGATTTCGCATCATGTTGGGATGAAATAGACAAAATGTTGGCTATCCAGCTGTCTGAGATACAAGCAAGTTTTCGAAGGAGCCGTACCGTCTTAGAACACAGATACAAAGACAACTTTTTATACTCTGAGTTGGAGGGTTATGTATCTAGAGCCGCATTGAGTTTTATCTTTGAGGAAGCAAAACGGTCCAAGACATTCGACTTTGCTAAGAAAGATTGCAGTTATGTGCATAAGACATTGTACAGGTTGCCTTGTGCATGTATTCTTGCTATGAAGATAAAAGGAAACTTGCCTATTCGATTAGATGACATAGACCCTCATTGGCAAATGTTAAGTGTATATGGAGAAGAGGTTGATGATGATTTTTCTGTGATGGAGGAGTGGAATGACATTCAAGAATGTCTAAAAAAAGTCCCTTACAAAATGAAACTCTACATCAAAGAGGTGAGCGTCAACTAGCATTTCCGAAAGACACAATTTTGTCTCCACCTCCAATAAAGGTGGTAACCAAGGGAGCACCTAAAAGGGTGAGGTATACACCGAAAGAGTCATCGACAGGTCAAATTCATTCTACGTGGGAGGGTGTTGATTCTCAATTTCCCGATAGCCAATCGTCACAAACCAAGACATCACTTCCAAAGAGGAAAAATGCACGTATTGGCAATTCATCACGCTCACAAGCTTCAACGCCTACTACACAACCGTTTTGGGATTTACCATACATTACACAAATGCCAAAGATCACGAGACCTTAGATTGAAAATATTATGAATGTTAAAGGGGATGGTAATTGTGGATTCCGGGTCATAGCTAGACACATGTGCGTGGATGAGGAAAATCACATATTGCTTCGTATTGCACTTATTCATGAGTTGAAAACTAATAAGCGAAATTATTTGCCGATATTTGGTTCGGATGAGCGTTTTCAATATATCATGAATGGTTTACACCCTCCAACAAATAGTGGTGGAATTGCATACATAGATAAGTGGTTGACATTATCATATATGTGTTACATTGTTGCAACTTGTTACAATAGAGTTGTTGTTCAATTGGTTTTGCCCGAAAGAGGTATATGTGGGACTTTTTTCCCAATCTGATGTGCTCCACCACTTAACCCACATGCCCACATCATGTGTCTTGGCTTAATTCCCGACCACTTTCTTCATGTTTATTTGAAAGATGGTTGTCCATTACCACCACCTTGCACGGAGTGGAAGAATCACAAGATTGGTGAGGCTGAGCAATGGAGGTTTGCATTTATTGATAGACAAGCTTTGTTCAAAGACATCATGTCTAAGGAGCCGAAACTGCCGAAAAAACCAACAAATCATCTCAATCCAATTTATTGCGACACTCCCATTCCCGAAAAACCAAAAGGAGAATTTGACGTAATTGAAGAAGATGAAGATGATTCCTTATCACTAGCTAGTTAGATAGGTTATGACACTTTTTTGGTGGTGTTCGCCCTTTTTTTTTGTTGATACTACACCGATATATTTTTTGGTGGCCGGTTATGTAACGCCAATATTTGTGGCCAATATGTAACTAACATTATATAGATTATATAAATATATGAAGTGAAATATTTTTTTGGTGGCCGGTTTTGTTACGCCAATTATTGCTTGCATTTTTTGGTCTCTAATTATTCAACTATTTATTTTATCTTTCATTTGGTTTTATTCGCATACTTGTTATTCCATAAACTTTTGTGAAGTGAAAAATGTCTGAAGATGCACATGTTGAAGTTGAAGCACATGTCCGATACTCCACCACGAAGAAGACGATTAAAGTCTTTTTAGCCCCTACCGACAAGTTGGACAAGTTGAATGCACAACTTAATAGATACTTTGTCCATATTGGTGAAAATCCAATAACATCTCATGTATTTGTACATGTGTCATGCGTGAACCTGGGGCGGATAAAGATGAAGACAGTTGGAAGACTGTGTATTTTCCACAAGTTATCCATGATGATGGTGACGTAGATTATATGTTTAGGTTAATGGTTGAAAATAACATTTTACATCTTTGTGCCTGATCCATTGAAGTGTAATATGTTCGAATTTGTGTCCGTAATGTTGCATTTTAATGAATTTGTGTCGAATTTGTGGATTGTGTATTTAACGACGAATTTGTGTAGTTTGGATCGATTATGTGTGATTATGTGATTATGTGTGATTAAAGACGAATTTGCGTAATTTGGATCGATTATGTGTGATTATGTGTGATTAACGACGAATTTGTGTAATTTGGATCGATTATGTGTGATTATGTGGTTATGTGTGATTATGTTGTTGAAATGGTGTAATTTGGATCAATTATGAATGTGTATTGATTACGGGTCATTAATGGCTTGATTGCTTGCATTCAATGTTGTTATGTTGCTATACCAGAACCCAACGTGACTTAACTCACGTTATACCAAAACTCAACGTGAGTTAACTCACATTGGTGCAGCGTGACTTAACTCACGTTGGTATAAGGCGAACGTGACTTAAGTCACGTTGGGGGTATTTTGGTTAGTTTGTATGGGAGTGAGCAATTTTGTATGTAAGAAAAGCAATTTTCGGATGGTCTTGATTGGATTTTAATTTTCGGATGGTCTTGATTGGATTTTATGGTTGGTGGATGGTTGATTGGATTTTTTTTAAAGAAATTTTTATTGGATTATTATTAGATTGATTGATGGATCGTCTAGATCAATCCATTACAATCCAAATCTATCTATTTTGTCACCCCCGACTATTATTACGACATTTTTCAGTTGTTGTAATTAATGGTGAGAATACGCCAAGCTATTCAAGAGGGACCTATGATCTCACCTAATTAAAGCTCGATTCGGTCTAACATGTTTAAAAGAAAAGCAAAATTGGAGTTCTTTACAAAACCTATTTATTTAAAGAGAAATGCTAACCTCCGAAACAATCTTTGAGACCATTAAATGGTAACTTTAATGTGGCGATATGCTTATTTGATTATTTACTCATTATTCACATTTTTGTATGTTTCTTCCCTATGATTGTTAAACATTATTATTTGCTTGGAACTTATACCCTTTGGTGGTTAAGTAATTTTTTATTCTCTGTTAAGCATTTTTATTCTTTATATGCTTACATCATATATATATATGGTAGTTAAACATAATTTTCATTCTCTCTCATACTCACATTACATTCTTATTATCTCTCTTTCTTTTTCTTTCTCTATTGTTTTTGACCAATAAAAAGAGAGAACAATAAGGTTGTCCCAAAAGTTATCCCAAAATAGTTGTTCAAATATCATTACTCTATTTTTTTATTATATATAAACATTTTGAAGCTTCTCATATGAAGGTAAATTCTCAAAGTTGGAGTCACTAACCTCGTAGTCATCATGGTTATGATCATTGAGACATAGACTGAAAAGATTTTATTCTCATAGGAGTTGCTTGTTGATGAAGCTTTATCATCATCTTCCCAACCAAACCATTTAATTAAGCTCCCCGACCCATGCAACTAGATTTTGGTTTATCTTGAGGTTTAGCCAATCCTAATTAGAGAAACGTCGTCAACTTTGGTCAACATATTCATTAACACATGACAACATAATTACATTTTTAACATAATCATTAATACAGTCTAATTGAAGGTACTCATGAATGTTATATAACACAAGAACACATCACACAACTGTACATCATAATATAGAAATCAAAGACTTTGGATACACATAGTCAATATGACAAGTTCATGAAAGCATCGCATATAAACTCAATTAAACAGTATAACATGTCAATTAGAACATCACATTATAACTTAAATCACACAACAACTTAGACAATCTAGGCTACCATAGAGGGCTCAAAATTATGTCAAGGTTAAACAATTGCTAAATAAAGTTCCCCCTACTCATTTGTCGTAGTTCAACTGTGGCTAAACTGAAACCCTTACAAAAGGTTTAAGATGGGCCTAAACATATGTATTATGATATTGACGAGAATGAACACTACATGTTGTAAGACACAACTTGTGCATTACGTTGGTTATCAGATTCCAAGCACTATATAATCATCGTTTACTACATAAGTTTGTTTCATATGATCTATTGTTAGAAGATAAATAGTTCATATATTGTTGTTATCATCAAAATATTTATGGTCATTATTCCTAACTAATTTGGTTCCAACACAGCAGTACTAATAATGTATATGTGATTTTACATAGGTTTTCTTCAAATAGATCAAACTAACCCAATAAAAAGGTTATACAAAACTAGCGAAAAGACTAGCCCTCCGTTTTTCCGCTCTTTTTATTGCGCTAACGTTTGAAAATTATGAACGGTGTTTTTTTTATAAAATCTTGATTTTGATTAAAAGTAATAATATAAATGCTTTTTGCTTTCAAATTATAACAAATCAAACTAATCATAATTATTTAATTTAATGACACCAACAATATAACAAAAAAAATATAATCTAAATTTTTATTTTTTGTCAACAACAAGCTTTATTATAGAAAAAAGTTGTTTAAGGGTATTATTGGGATAATAAAAAAGTTAGTATAGATATACTTATCTAATTTGTTACACTTTTTAAAGGATAAAGGAAAAAAACTGGACATATATATACTAATATCGTGTTTGTTACACTTTTTTTTTAATATTTGAATTTACTCTTATGTCTTATCTATTTGTTATATGTGCTATTTGTATTGAAAGTTGATGGTAATTTTGAAAAGAGAAAAAACCAGCCCAAAAGAGGCAAAACATGTTATTTTCTTTATATAGTATAGATATATCAAGTTAAAAGTTTATGAGTGTTGTTTAGATTTATAAAATAAAATTGTACATATATCTACTTTAAAAAACTTTTGAGTTGTTTGGAATATACAATTATTCGAGACATGTCGGTCATTGGATGCAGATACCTCCCGCATTGAGGGTTTGAATCTTGATTCGTCACATTGTACATATATTCTTTCAATATTTTTTCTACTTTTGGAGTAAGAATGGTGGTATCACCATATTTGAGTGGTCGTAGTATCATATTGATATTTTGGAGAACTTAAAGGTTAGAATGGTGATAACACCATATCTGAGTGGTTTTAGCACCATAATAGAGTGGTCACAGTATCATATTAGAGTGGTTTCAGTATTAAAGAGTGGTCTTAGTACCATATTGGAGGTGTAAATCTCGAACAATTTTATACGATGCAGTAGTTAACCACACAGTTGTAGCTGAGCTTGTTTTATATTGGAGGCGGCGTGGTTGATAGTCTGCCTTGCACAATTTTGGGCAGTGCCACGAAACGTCTTATACAAAGCGACCTGGTCGTAACTCAACATAGTAACAACTTCGGTAGATATTCTCTTTCAAAATAGAATTTAGAAATTCAAATACAACAGTTTGTAAATCCAAAACCAACAATTTTAAGACGTTTTCTTCTGCCATGACTACCAAAGAAATTACTGGCTCATGTTCCGTTGTCTATAAAAAAAGGATAAAAAGGGTTATAGAAATACATCTTTCGACTGAAACAATGAAGTGATTGTTGATATAACAACAACATTAAGAAATTCACATATGCGATTTTGAATTTGTTTGAAAATTATTTTCAACATTAAGTAACTCTAATTGCCAAGATAATATGAACCCCAAAAAGGTTCTATATTGAAAATCAGCAGCCACCATCAAGAAATTGCACTGGTTCACAATTTATTTTTAATACAATTATGAGAAATTAGGTCATATGTCCTGCAAGTATATGAACAAGTAAATTGCTGCTCCGCTGCCTAACCTAACTAAAAAGAAATTCATTGATATGACTAGTTAAATCAATCTAGTTGGTGAATTAAGTGAATGATAGATAAACATTAGCGCCTCACGCCATGTTTTCTATTATTATGTTATGTTCAAAAACATATGCTACTGTTGAAAATAAGAAAGTATTGTTAGAATATTTTAACACCATCAAAGTCGTTGGCATTGAAGAAATGAAGTTGCAGTTCACGTCCGAAAAGAAAATTATTCTCAAGGACATGATGCATGCTCCAAAAATAAGAAAGAATCTGAATTTCAGATTTCTACTGAACAAGATTCAGTTCACTCAGACTTAATGAGGGACTTGTACGCCATTTATTCTTGTTGAGAAATACGACACCACTAAAGGAATTGAAAATTATTTCAATATGCAAATCAATATTTTGTGGTGATAGAAGAACATAATCCCCATATTTTCAATGAGTTTTATTTAGAGTACAAACTTATTCATTAAACAACTACATCTTATTATATTGAAATGAACGGTAAAGTTAAAAAAATATTACCTTTACCGAGATAGTTGTTTAAATCATGCTTAATTGTTTGTTATGTGTTAAATAGAGTACTCAAGTCTAAGAACAAAATTTCTACTTATGAAGTTTTGAAGAAAAGGCAACTCAACTTGTCTTATTTTTTGAACTTGGAATTGCCTGACCTATGTTAGGATTTCGGATCCAAGAGAGTTAAACTCACTAGTAGAGCCTATGAATGTGTATTTATTGGGTATGCCATAAATAACAAATTATATAGCTTTTATGACCTAAATTCTAAAGTGAACATAGAATTAAACGATGCCGATTTCTATGTAAATAAATACCCCTTTAAATAAATAATATTTGGGGCACTAGTGGAGGCGTTAGGGGTGTTCGCGGTGCGGTTTGGATCGGTTTTGAAGTAAAATGTCATCTGATCTAAAATAAAAATCATACACGGTTCGGTTCGATTTGGATGACTATTATAAAAAAAAATCTAAATCGATCCGATCCAAATATGTACAGTTTAATTTGGATCGGATTTTGGATATCAAAAATGCAAAATATATTTTTTTTCTTGAATTTTTTTAATAATATATTTTTATTAATATAAATACACAAACACAGTAAAATAATAGGTTTGATGCAAAATATATAAAAGAATTAAAATTACAATATGAAAATTATCGATTATTTTTTAAACATATGAAGTAATAATAATAATAATAATATAGATTAAATTAGTGCAATATATAAGATTAAAAACCAACAAGCAACATAATAATGCAATATATAATACTAATAAAAAAATAAATAAGTATTAATATTTACTTTTGCGGTTCGGTTCGGTTTGGTTTAGTTCGGTTTTGAAAAGTCATCCGAAATCCGACCCAATCCTAGCGGTTTTTGCAAAACAACATCCAACACACATCCAAAAATATTCGATTTTTTGTGGATTTCGGTTTTTTGGATCGGTTTGCGGTTTTATTTTGGATCCGTTTGGATTTGAACACCCCTAGGGGACGCTGGTGAGAGCACGACATTAGTGGGGGCAAAATAAATTCCCTTTTAAATTAAGAGCTATTGGATGCACTATATCTGATCACATTCAAGTAATCAAAAATAGTTATGAAAACATCGTACGAGATGTTATAGAACCTCGAAGAGGTAAGAAAGCTAGAATTGCTAAAGAGTATGAACCTGATTATATGGTTTATACATTGGAAGAAGATCCATTAAACTTTTGAAAAGAAGCAATAAATGATGAAATGAATTCTCTATAGTCTAACTCAACATGACACTTAGTAGACTTGTCTCCTGGGTGCAAAACAATCGGTTGTATTTGAATTTTGGAAAAAGAAACTAAAACCATATGGTTCCGTTGCTAAATACAAGGTTCAACTTGTAGAAAAAGGTTTTATGCAAAGAGAAAAATATAGATTTCTTCGATACTCATTCACGAGTCACTAGAATCATATTCATGAGGGTACTAGTCCCTTTAGTCGATGTTCATAACTCGATAGTACTCCAAATGGATGTGAAAGCTGCCTTTTAAATGGTGAACTACAAGAAGAAATCTATATGGAAAAACCCAAAGGTTTTGTGATTCATGGATAAAAAAACACGGTCAGTAAATTAGATAAATCTTTGTATGGTCCAAAATAAACTCCTAAACAATGGCATGGAAAATTTGACAACCTAAAGATATCGAACGAGTACAAAGTGAATGTAAGTGACAAATATATTCACTACATATATGCAAATAACATTTGCACGATCATATGTCTCTATGTAGACGACTTCCTCATATTTGGTTCAAAGATTCATGCTGTAAATCATTGTTTAGCAACAACATTTATAAGAAAGAACTATACGAAGTTGAGAAGATCAAGGAAATATAATTATTTTGACTGTAAACCTGCAAGCACATCTTATTATGTAAAACTCTTCAAAGAACACTAGAAAAGGTGTTAGAAAAATAGAATAAGTGAACATCATTGACAGTCTAAGGTATACCACTAACTGTATTGGACCCGACATTACCTATGTCGTGGGACTCTTGTGCAAGTTTACCAGTAGATCAAGTGAGAAGCATTGACATGCTATTGAAAGAGTCATGAGGTGCCTTAAAAAGACTATGACTCTAGGATTACATTATGAGAAGAATCATGATATACTTGAATGGTACAATGATGCAAATAGGAACACCTTATGAGATGATTCCTAAGCGACCAGTGGCAACACGTTGAGTATCACTGAATAAGCTGTTTCTTGAAAAATAAGAAATATACAATATTGGCTCAGTCCATAATGAAATCTGAGAAGAGATCACTAGAGAAAACAAATGAAGAAGCAAGTTAATAAAATTATGCTAATTGAGATCTCCTAGTGGGTAAAACTGTTGCCAGTAGTGTTAATTCATTTTGATAGTACTGCAACTATTAAAAAATTGAGAATCGTTACTACAATGGTAAGAGGCGATAATTAAGGTACGAACACATAACAATTAGAGAGCTAGCTACTCTTAAAAGGAACGGTTAAAGTAGATCATGTATGTAACGATAAAGAATTAGACAATCCTTTGACGAAAGGAATTACTAGAAAGAAAGTCTTAAACACATCCAATATGATGTGACTAATACCTAAAGATCACAAGTGATGATAACCCGACCTAAATGACTGGAGATCCCAAGAAATAGGTTCAATGTGTAAAACAAGTCATGAGTGATAAAACAAGTTATGATAAAAATAAGAAAGCATGAAGCCTGCAACGACAGGAGGATAAGATAATTGAAACTCATAATGAGATCTATACTCTATATGGAGTGGAGTACATAGCTACATGTGTACTCTTGATAGACTCACCTATATGAATGTGAAACTGAGGTCGGTTCCTATGGGATTTTGAGGCAGAATACCTAGAGCATTCATCAAACTTGGATAAATGTGCATGGCCAAAAACGCACAGGCTTTTAGAATACACCTTAGGATAAAGTTGTGTGCGGGTTCTATCTCTGAGATAGAGTTCAATACTACGAGCAACTCTTGTTAATTAGAATAGTATTCGCCATGCAAATGTTCAAGTTGCAGGTGACACCTTTGTTTATTAGCAACCTTATAGAAACGTTTTGACGTTATTATTGAAACCATTTTTTAGATTCAAGTGGGGGATTGTTGGAACATTGGTGTGAAGTTGGAAGAAAATTGGAAGATTAAACACCAAGTAATAAGACTTTGAACTAGTGTGATGTGAATTGAAAAAATAGAGAGTGAGAGTCCTACATAAAATAGAACACACACATTAGTAGTGTTTAAAAGATCTTTGTCCCTATTCAGTATAATGTTCCTTCGGAATTAAGAATGGTTAGAGCATAGTCCATTTTGAAATAATAATTTTTCGTCAGAATTAAAAATGATCTTATATATATATATATATATAAAGAGTGATATATTGACTCTAAGAGTAAGTCTAAAGAGTTACTTCAAATTTAAAGCTTCAACTTGATAATAATTAAGGGCTATAATTGATTTTTAATAATCCCTATAGTATGGTCTTTTCACGCCTTTCTTCCTGATTCCGACGTAATCACATGGAAAGATTGATTTTGATACAAACATGTGTGCCTTCAATCTAAAAGAATTAGTACAGTACCGTTCCCCTATTTTATTACTGCTACAAATCATTATGCACAAGGAATTCGTTTCATAAAAAATTTCATTATGAATAATCGAATACAACAAAATTCCATTAATTACGAACAACGGCTTTCAAACACAGTTTTTTTTCTTCATAATTTGGTGTAGGCTTTTTTAGAATGTTTGGTTCACATATTGAATTGATTTCAATGCACCGATTATTTTCCACACCATGATAGTGATGAACGGTGCAATTTCATGAATACATGAATGGATCAAAATAAAATCTAAATAGAATTAATCGATCTCCTAGAGAAGAATAAAATGATATTGAAAATTAAAATTCTGAAATTTGAAATTTTAAAATCAATGGCGTTGGTAGATGGAGGTGTGTGTCATTGCCACGAAACACAAAGAGGTTTAAAGGGATGAATGAACTGCACCGATGCGATGCGATGCAATGCTCCTAATTTAAACACACCTAGAATATATATATATATATATATATATATATATATATATATATATATATATATATTCTTTCGATATTTTTCTGCTTTTGGAGAATTTAAAAAGTTAGAATTGTGGTATCACAATATTTGAGTGGACGTAGTGCCATATTGATATTTTAGAGAACTTAATGGTTAGAATGATTTTGAGTGGTCTTAGCACCATAATAGAATGGTGACAATATCATATTAGAGTGATTTCAGTATTAAAGAGTGGTCTTAGTACCATATTGGAGGTGTAAATCTCGAGTTTTTTACAATGCAGTAATTAACCACACAGTTGTAACTGAGTTTGTTTTATCATGGAGGCGGCGTGATTGATAATATGTCTTGTATAATTTTGGACAGTGCCACGAAACGTTTTAAAGAGAGCGACCTGATCGTGACTCAACCTAGTAAGAACTTCCGTAAATATTCTCTTTCAAAATAGAATTTAGAAATCCAAATACAACAGTTTAAAAATCCAAAAGGTTTAACGAAACTGTTACTAAATCAATTATTTTCTTTCTTCCATTTTTTTTTTAAACTAAAGACAGGCAGTATTCTCTTTATGTATAAAACATGTATTTAATAAAGTCGAATCTTCTTAAGAATTATTTAAAAAAAACTTCAAGTTATTTGTTTAGAAAACAAATAAAATTCAAGTTTGTACTCATGATATAAGAATCTGGTCCTTATTGTACTTGCAACGATATTACAAGGGAGATGATATGAGTATTTTCCAGTCAAAAGAAAGTTTGTACTCTATTATTCATGATTTATAGTAACCACTACCGATTTATTCTCATGTGGACTATCTTTCTCACTTCACCACGTCAACACTCAAAGTAAATAATAATGATAGTGAACCGTTGGTCAAAATTTTCACCCCTGCCACATTATAAATTGTTATGCATAATTTTCTGATTTTTCATCCTTTCTTTCTTTAAATATTATTGACCCGCACTGTAGTGGGGTCAGTAACTATATTTCAGTTGAACTATAATTTATATGTATGTTAATATAGCACACTCTATTTCTTCAAAGAAAAAAAATATAGTACACTCTATAACTAATGTATATAATTCCCCTAAAAGAAAAAAAAAACTAATGTGTATAAGTGTCTTGCAAGTGCTTTAAAGACATTTTTCAAAAAGATTTCAAGTTAGAAGCTATTCATTGAAAAAGTTAATTATATATTTCAATTTTCGATATATTGAATACATAAGTTTCTAAAAAAAAAAGCTTACTATTTAAAACATTTAGAGTGCTTTTAGGGTATTCATTAGCATTTTCTTTAAAAATATTATCAAAGGGATGGTACATATGATATGATCATAATACTAACTGTGATTTGGGTTCAATTATGAATTCTTTTGTTGATATATTAAACACCAATTGTATTATGGGTTTTTCTAACTTATGCAACATTGCATAGGATAAAGCAACTAAAAATGGAAACTTTTTATTGAAAAACAACAATTATTTATTAAAAAGATATATATTTAATATTAGATGCACAAGTTCCAATGCAAACTTACCTTTTTGAACTTCTTATCCTATGCAAAGTTGCATAGGTTAGAAAAACCCTTGTATTATAAGTGCTCTTTTGATTTCACTTTTAGAGGAGATAACATTAACTATAGAAGTGATAGTTGATTTCTCTAGCTGATATCCAAATATTAGTTTCTCACATTGTAATAGTCTAACAAGATAAATCCAACCAACGATTAATTGATACATGCTCTTTTACTTTGCACCGAGTGTGCATTTTCTAATCTAAGTTTAATACATGTTTTTGGATGGATAGTATAAAGTTTAATATTGAAAAGTGTCTATCTTAATCTCTTATGCTCCTTATTTTCATTATGCTGGTGGTTATATTTTGGAATCTTTATGCAATAATTGAGTATAAAAAATAAATAATAATATTCATGTAACTATTAAATTAAAATATGAATTGCTTCAAAAACAAAACCACAGAATTTGTGATAGTTGGAGAGAATTAGTTGGGGACTTAGTTGGGACCACAAGAAAATGAAAGTTTTGATCATATTGACCATGCTGCCATCTCTAAAGGACAGTTTGAAAACCTATTTTGCTGCAACCCCTGAGGCTCCCTAATTTAATTTGATCTTGGATCTTGTGCTATATTATTGTGTACAGAGAATTCAGAGTACTGCTTTCAAATTCAGTCCTCTGCTTGTGATTTTTATGTCTTCTCCTTTTCATTGTCAGAATAACCGTAAGATTTTGGTAACATTTCTTCACTTTTTCACTTTTTTGTGGATAGATGCTTCCCCTTCCCTTCACAAAGATGCTATCAAATAGGGTACAAAGATGAAGATAAACTACACACTTTGTTCTCTACTCTCTCTCTCTCTCTCACTGATTTTTAATTTCACACATATTTTCTATATAAAGAGACACATATCTTTAATTGGACTGTAGCAACTAAAACTTCTTGTATTTTAAAAATTAAATTTTATCTAATTAGAAAGGGTTTTCATATGTACAGATGTTTATATATTAGTAAATGGTAATAAAAATCAGTTTTAATAAAAATAATTTGGGAAAGACAAATCACTTTAAGTGTTACTTGACAATCGTATATGAGGGATTTGAACTTCATTCGATAAAGTTAAAAGATAAAGCTTTTACATTGAACTAACATTTCAAGAACTACATTTTTTTTCTTGTATGTTCTTATTGGTTTTATTGTACAACTAGGGCTGGAAATTAGTCGAGCCGAGTTGAATTTAATTCAGCTCAGCTTAACTCGATAAAATTAGATCGACTCGGGTTCGTCACAAACTGTCTTGTCTTTTCAGTTGAAGCTCGACTCGATTTAAACTCACAAACAACTTGGTTCGGTTTCATAGGTTGAACTCGATAGTTCGAATCAAGGTTGATTATTAGTTGCATTACCAACTTTTAATTTCCTTTATTCTTTATCTTGAATTCCTATTTGCTAATAGGTCATGAGAACAGCTTCACATGCCAGAGGTATAGTAGTAGGTCGGCATGCAATGCTGTAGCTGCATGCATGAGAAAGACTAATTCTCAAAAAACTCATTAACAAAAGGCATCCCCATATTTCTTGATCGTATGTTTTTTTATATATATCATGGTAGTCAACTATATTCTAAACACATTTTTAATGTTTTGTAATATGAATTTTAATATTCAGATTTTGCACATCTATAACCAGTCACAAAAACAATTTTAAATTGTGGCCTGCACTCAAAATTGCGGCTTTTTCATAGAGGGTTTTGATGTCACCGCGATTTCAACCTCATCCCTAAACTTTTCCTATAATTTACCGCAATATAAAGGTTCACAAAGTAACCCACAACTTCAATTTAAAACCATCATTTGAGTATGCCTGAAATTTAATTTTTTACTGCATAGAATTTAGAACTGTTTAATACCTTATCATCAACAAGGTACACCTTATGCAACAATAAAATTAAAACGAATCACGCATTTGAGTACTAGAACATGTCTATGACAAAACATGCAACAAACCATAAGACACATGCATATGTAGTGTACGCATGTTAAATTGTCTTTCCATAACAGTTTTCCAAAGTAATGTCTTTGAAATCAAAATTGTAACTTGAGTTAGCTCTAGAAATAACATACATGTAACGCCTAGAATTTAATTTTATTATTTTATTGAATTATAATGAATTAATATAATTTAATAGATTAAATAGAATTAAAATGGCATTAAGGGCATTATGGGAAATTAAGAAAGAGGGAAGTGGAATAGAAAAAGAGGTATACGCGTGAAGAGGTTTCATTTTGTGGTGTTTTCACGTGAAACAGAGAAGAGAAAAGAGGAGAAGCAGAGTCAAGGAAGAAGGTGAAGAACTTGAGAAGAGGAAAAGCTGAAGGGGGCGATTTCTTCATAACAAGGTAAGGGTGGGACTAGCTTCTATAAATCTAAGTTTCATAATCCCTAAATTTTGATTTAGCATGTTGATGTTGGTGAATTTGGGAATTAGGGTTGTTTGATTATGATAAACTAATGATGGAATGTTAAATTGATGATTTCTATGTTGAGTTGTTGTTGTTGATTGTGATGATTTTGAATGAATGAGAAGTTTGAATAATATAAGTTGCTTTTCCTGAGTTTTCTTATCTCTGCCCCGAATTTTGAAATAAAAACTGGTATTGATCGGTACAGAATTGGTCTTAGGTGTAAACACAAAAGTTGTAGGTATGGATGTTAGTTTTCTAATGCCGTTGGTCTGACGTCAAAACGATTTATAGAACTTGAGTTATGGTCAAATTACTGCACGTAGGTCACAGTGAATTTTTATGGACTTTCTGCACAACTTTTCCGAATTTGAAACGAAAACTGGTATTGATCGGTACAGAATTGGTCTTAGGTGTAAACACAAAAGTTGTAGGTATGGATGTTAGTTTTCTAATGCCGTTGGTCTGACGTCAAAAGGATTTATAGAACTTGAGTTATGGTCAAATTACTGCACGTAGGTCACAGTGAATTTTTATGGACTTTCTGCACAACTTTTCCGAATTTGAAACGAAAACTGGTATTGATCGGTACAGAATTGGCCTTGGGTGTAAACATGAAGGTTTTAGATAATTTTGTTAGCTTTCCAGTGGCTTTGGTTTGACGTGAAAATGACTTTTAGTTTTTGAGTTATGATGAAAATACTCCAAGGAGGTCTCAGTGAAAATACTCCAAGGAGGTTTTAGATGATTGTTTATGATAATGATGTGTTGTGATAATGATGTGAGATGATAACGATGTGCTGTGATGATGCTTTGTTGTGATGATGATAATACACGATGATGATGTTAAACGATGATGATGATAACGATGATGATGTATATGATAATGAAGTTGTTGTTGACGTTGTATTTGTTGTAAATGTTGCATTGTCGAGTCCAGTACATATGCATTAAGTGATGGGGGTGTATGCCCGACATGTCTATTATGACATTATGAATTAAGTGATGGGGGTGTATGCCCGACATGTCTATATGACATTTACGATGGGGGTGTATGCCCGACATGTCCTATTATGACATATTTTGCGATGAATTGGTACCACATGCATGTTGCATACTTGAGTCAGTGATGTTGCATTGTTGAGTCGGTCGATGTTATTGTATTTGATGTTGCATTGAGAGGTGAGATTATGATGTGTATGTGTGATGTATGTATAAGATCTGATGGTGTTGTTTGATGATGTTTATGTGAAATGTTAAATTCATCTTTATGAATTATGTACTTATGTTTATTGAATGTGAATCTCACCCCTTCTGTTTGAATGTTGCCTCTACGTGGGTAACGTGCAGATAACCAGGAGTAACCGCTGAAGTGAGTTGATTCCTCGTGTCATTAGGAGTCGCTCTGATATGTAACGGGATGGGAAACTTTTTGATGAATTCATGTGCTATGTATTTTAATTTCAAACTGATGTTGAACCACATTTAGTGGAGTTTTAAACTACGTTGTTTTTGATGTGGCCTTGTGCCTAATGATGTTTAGATTTAATTATGAAGTTGAATTTCCGCTGCGATGGTTTTGACGTTATTGAAAAGTCTGTTTTGAAATAAATAGCAAATTATCCTATTTATAAATTGTAAACGAAGTGCGACATCCCGTCAAGGTTGAAACTCTGATTTATTTTAAATGAAATTTTCAAGTTGGGAAAACGGGGTGTTACAATTGGTATCAGAGCAGGTCGGTCTGTCCGGCCAATGTTGTCTAATGTTGTTTGTCCCTTAGTACTCGACATGTGTGTGAAACACTGACGGTACTTGTTTGTTAGCTCATAGTCGTTGTCTGCAGGAGTTGGTTTGGAATAAGTGGGGGAGAAGCTTGCCTCCCGGACGTGTTGATAGTATGTAGAAGTTGGTTCGAGGTGATGTTGATTGTAAGAGTGCAAACGTTATTGAAGCGATGTTGTGGGAACCGGCGAGAGTATGGACTCATGAATTCGTATCAGTCGAGTTTGAGATGTGTGTAGATTATGGATGGTGAATTAATTGAGAATGAGGAATTATTCCAATGGAAGTGATAGTTGATGGATTAATTCGGTAGATGGTATG
Source organism: Medicago ruthenica (assembly GCA_018208015.1). Taxonomy (NCBI): domain Eukaryota; kingdom Viridiplantae; phylum Streptophyta; class Magnoliopsida; order Fabales; family Fabaceae; genus Medicago; species Medicago ruthenica. The sequence goes on from CM031373.1 coordinate 8,912,390, forward strand.
TCTTGAGTGTAGTTGGATTAAATTCGGGTGATTTTCGTAGTTGGATGAAAAGAAAGGATGTTGGTAGATCTTGGAAGCGAGAGGGAGAGATGGAACTTATGTTCATCAACCTCAAATTCTGATTTTTACAATTATGGAGCAGCTGTCAGTAAAAGGGGCATAACTTTTTACTCGTGTTTCTGATGGAAGCGATTCTGGACTTTTTGGAAAGCTCAAGAAATTCCCTACAGTTTGCATATAAGATTTGTCTTCAGGAAGTTTGTGAAGAGGAAGAAAAGTGCATTTTAATGTTTGGGTCTGATGCTGATTTTTGGAAAATTCTGCATACGGGAATTCTGGACCAGTCCCATTGCAAGGATGATAACTTTTTACTCGTAACTCGGATTTGGGAGATTCTTGAAGTTCTGGAATCTACACGAAATTCCCTTCATTTTGGAATATAATTTTGTGCTTGGGAGGTCTGTATTGGAAGATATAATTGTGTTTGAAGTTGGGTGATTCTTGCTGAAAATTGAAAAGGTGAAGAAGGGTGTAAGATATGGATAAGGAATGAAACGTTGGTATTTGTAAGAATGCGAAGGTATCGGAAAATGCATGGAGACGCAATTTATGTTGAATAAGAATGATTATAGTGACGGATTGTGGTAGGCTTCATTGTGGAATATTAGTGAGTAATTATAATGAGTTGCTGAAGTTGTTGGAAATGCGAAGAATGAGATTTCAAGGATAGGAAGTGTTGGTAATGACCTAAAAGAAATTATGTCTGATGTTATCGTCAGAGGTGTATTAGTATGTAGCTGCAAGACGTCGGTGTTAGCATGTTCAGATGATTTTGGGAATTGTTGAAGTATGGTGCTTTTGGGTGACGTGAGTATAAGTTGGAAAAGAACTCTATTGTAGTTAGTAACGATAGTTTATGCTCCATTACGGTTGTCGGATATCTCTTGACAAATTGAGGACTTGATCACCCTTAATCTCTTGTTGATAGTAGACGAGATCGTGTTGGATGGTGTAGATTTGACTTGCTATCTTGATAGTGCATGAAGTGAATAATGTTATATCGTGTTTGTGTGAATTAATAAGGGAGTGGATAGGAAAGAGTCGAGAAGTATTGAACGATTCAGAGTAGAGGATTTATATGCGAGCTAACGTCGCAAAGTGAAAGATTGAGGATATTAAGTTAACGATGATGTTATGATGGATGTTAAAGAAAGTCCGAACTTAAATTAAGACTTGTAACCCATGTAGTTGATGGAAATTTTAATGAATTGAAGCAGCGTTTGACGACGGCTCCAATCTTGATTTTGCCGAAGCCAGATGAGCCTTTTGTGGTGTATTGTGACGCGTCCAAGTTGGGATTAGGTGGTGTGCTTATGCAAGATGGTAAAGTAGTGGCTTATGCATCAAGACAGTTGAGAATTCATGAACGGAACTATCCTACGCATGATCTTGAGTTGGCCGCAGTGGTATTTGTGCTGAAGATTTGGAGACACTATTTATATGGTTCAAGATTTGAGGTGTTTAGTGATCATAAAAGTTTGAAGTATCTATTTGATCAAAAGGAGCTAAATATGAGGCAGCGAAGATGGCTTGAACTGTTGAAGGATTATGATTTTGGACTGAATTATCATCCAGGTAAAGCTAACGTTGTTGCTGATGCTTTGAGCAGGAAAACCTTGCATATGTCTGCTATGATGGTTAAAGAGTTTGAGTTGCTTGAACAATTCAGAGATATGAGTTTGGTTTGTGAATTGGCACCTCAGAGTGTGAAGTTGGGTATGTTGAAGATTAACAATGAATTTTTGAGTAATATCAGAGAAGCTCAGAAAGTAGATGTGAAGTTGGTGGATTTGATGAATGAGGCTGAGGGTAGTGATTTCAAAATTGATGATCAAGGAGTGTTGAGGTTTAGAGGCAGAATTTGTATACCTGATAACGATGAGATGAAGAAGATGATTCTTGAGGAAAGTCACAGAAGTAGCTTGAGTATTCATCCGGGAGCTACAAAAATGTATCATGATTTGAAGAAGCTGTTTTGGTGGTCTGGTTTGAAGCGAGATGTGGCTCAATTTGTGTATTCATGTTTGACTTGTCAGAAGTCGAAGGTTGAGCATCAGAAACCTGCTGGGTTGTTGACACCGTTGGATGTGCCAGAGTGGAAGTGGGATAGTATATCCATGGATTTTGTGACGAGTTTGCCGAATACTCAGAGAGGACATGATTCAATTTGGGTGATTGTGGATAGGTTGACGAAGTTTGCGCATTTCCTTCCGATAAATATTAGTTATCCTGTGTCGCAGTTGGCAGAGATTTACATTCGAGAGATTGTGAAGTTGCATGGTGTTCCGTCGAGTATTGTGTCAGACAGAGATCCAAGATTTACTTCTAGATTTTGGAAGAGTTTGCAGGAAGCATTGGGTTCTAAATTGAGGTTGAGCTCGGCTTATCATCCGCAAACAGATGGTCAGTCGGAAAGGACGATTCAATCACTCGAAGATTTGTTGAGAATATGTGTTCTTGAGCAGGGTGGAGCTTGGGATAGTCATCTACCGTTGATAGAGTTCACTTATAACAACAGTTACCATTCTAGCATTGGAATGGCACCTTTTGAGGCATTGTATGGTAGGAGGTGCAAAACTCCTTTGTGTTGGTTCGAGGCTGGTGAGAGTGCAATTGTGGGACCAGAAATTATTCAGCAAACTACTGAGAAGGTCAAATTGATACAAGAGAAGATGAAAGCATCGCAGAGTCGGCAGAAAAGTTATCATGATAAGCGAAGAAAAGACCTTGAGTTCCAAGAAGGTGATCATGTGTTTTTGAGAGTCACTCCGATGACTGGTGTTGGACGTGCATTGAAATCGAAGAAGCTGACTCCGAAGTTCATTGGTCCTTATCAGATATCAGAAAGGATAGGAACAGTTGCTTATAGAGTGGGATTACCACCGCATCTTTCAAATTTGCATGATGTGTTTCACGTGTCGCAACTTCGGAAGTATGTTGCAGATCCCTCTCATGTGATTCCGAGAGATGATGTGCAGGTTAGAGACAATCTTACGGTGGAGACATTACCACTGAGGATTGAAGGCCGTGAGATGAAGAAGTTGAGGGGCAAAGAGATTCCTCTCGTGAAAGTTGTTTGGGGAGGACCAACTGGTGAAAGCTTGACGTGGGAGCTAGAAAGCAAGATGTTGGAGTCTTATCCAGAGTTATTTGCATGAGGTACATTTTCGAGGACGAAAATTTTATAAGTTGGGGAGAGTTGTAACGCCTAGAATTTAATTTTATTATTTTATTGAATTATAATGAATTAATATAATTTAATAGATTAAATAGAATTAAAATGGCATTAAGGGCATTATGGGAAATTAAGAAAGAGGGAAGTGGAATAGAAAAAGAGGTATACGCGTGAAGAGGTTTCATTTTGTGGTGTTTTCACGTGAAACAGAGAAGAGAAAAGAGGAGAAGCAGAGCCAAGGAAGAAGGTGAAGAACTTGAGAAGAGGAAAAGCTGAAGGGGGCGATTTCTTCATAACAAGGTAAGGGTGGGACTAGCTTCTATAAATCTAAGTTTCATAATCCCTAAATTTTGATTTAGCATGTTGATGTTGGTGAATTTGGGAATTAGGGTTGTTTGATTATGATAAACTAATGATGGAATGTTAAATTGATGATTTCTATGTTGAGTTGTTGTTGTTGATTGTGATGATTTTGAATGAATGAGAAGTTTGAATAATATAAGTTGCTTTTCCTGAGTTTTCTTATCTCTGCCCCGAATTTTGAAATAAAAACTGGTATTGATCGGTACAGAATTGGTCTTAGGTGTAAACACAAAAGTTGTAGGTATGGATGTTAGTTTTCTAATGCCGTTGGTCTGACGTCAAAACGATTTATAGAACTTGAGTTATGGTCAAATTACTGCACGTAGGTCACAGTGAATTTTTATGGACTTTCTGCACAACTTTTCCGAATTTGAAACGAAAACTGGTATTGATCGGTACAGAATTGGTCTTAGGTGTAAACACAAAAGTTGTAGGTATGGATGTTAGTTTTCTAATGCCGTTGGTCTGACGTCAAAAGGATTTATAGAACTTGAGTTATGGTCAAATTACTGCACGTAGGTCACAGTGAATTTTTATGGACTTTCTGCACAACTTTTCCGAATTTGAAACGAAAACTGGTATTGATCGGTACAGAATTGGCCTTGGGTGTAAACATGAAGGTTTTAGATAATTTTGTTAGCTTTCCAGTGGCTTTGGTTTGACGTGAAAATGACTTTTAGTTTTTGAGTTATGATGAAAATACTCCAAGGAGGTCTCAGTGAAAATACTCCAAGGAGGTTTTAGATGATTGTTTATGATAATGATGTGTTGTGATAATGATGTGAGATGATAACGATGTGCTGTGATGATGCTTTGTTGTGATGATGATAATACACGATGATGATGTTAAACGATGATGATGATAACGATGATGATGTATATGATAATGAAGTTGTTGTTGACGTTGTATTTGTTGTAAATGTTGCATTGTCGAGTCCAGTACATATGCATTAAGTGATGGGGGTGTATGCCCGACATGTCTATTATGACATTATGAATTAAGTGATGGGGGTGTATGCCCGACATGTCTATATGACATTTACGATGGGGGTGTATGCCCGACATGTCCTATTATGACATATTTTGCGATGAATTGGTACCACATGCATGTTGCATACTTGAGTCAGTGATGTTGCATTGTTGAGTCGGTCGATGTTATTGTATTTGATGTTGCATTGAGAGGTGAGATTATGATGTGTATGTGTGATGTATGTATAAGATCTGATGGTGTTGTTTGATGATGTTTATGTGAAATGTTAAATTCATCTTTATGAATTATGTACTTATGTTTATTGAATGTGAATCTCACCCCTTCTGTTTGAATGTTGCCTCTACGTGGGTAACGTGCAGATAACCAGGAGTAACCGCTGAAGTGAGTTGATTCCTCGTGTCATTAGGAGTCGCTCTGATATGTAACGGGATGGGAAACTTTTTGATGAATTCATGTGCTATGTATTTTAATTTCAAACTGATGTTGAACCACATTTAGTGGAGTTTTAAACTACGTTGTTTTTGATGTGGCCTTGTGCCTAATGATGTTTAGATTTAATTATGAAGTTGAATTTCCGCTGCGATGGTTTTGACGTTATTGAAAAGTCTGTTTTGAAATAAATAGCAAATTATCCTATTTATAAATTGTAAACGAAGTGCGACATCCCGTCAAGGTTGAAACTCTGATTTATTTTAAATGAAATTTTCAAGTTGGGAAAACGGGGTGTTACAATACATGTGTCAGTGGTTACAGTTCTTGTCCAATAAAAATTAATAGAAAAAAAAAAACTTTTGGCATGTGATTCTCTATTTAAAGCTGCATTATATAAAACTTGTCAACTGAGAAACAATAATGAAATCGTACAACAGACAAACATACACACAAACGTTAACATATAATTACTTGTGTATATAACTTTCCTTAGTTATCACAGTCTCTTCATTCAGGTATAAATAGTACATTCCCTTGATGTACTCAAATATATATGTGACAAACAAGTCAAAGCTTAACAGTAACATAACACTTACAGAATCTTGTGCATGGGTTCATGGTGAGCTTAGCAAGATCACAATGGCATCGTGATTTTGTTGAAATTTCAAAGTGTAGATTTTATTAAAATCACGATGATCCATTGTGATTCTGTTAATCTTATGGATGATAAATTTTATAAATATTCACATGCATGTGGATAAGAGGAGCATCCACAGTTTGGATCATCTGTATGCAGCTGCTGTAGAGGATCAAAATCTAATCATCAATTAAAGGATAATTTCTAGGTCAAGTTTTTGTTTTCTTGGCATATCATGTTCAATTCAAAGCATTATTACAAACAAATAAGAAAAAAAAATTAATAAAAGATTATTATATAACTAAATGCTAGTAGGAAAAGAAAACATAATTTTTAGAGTGGACAATTATTTGTTAAACAATATTAATGACTATAAGAGCTGCACTTCTGCTAGCTATTAACCACTCAAGTTGAACAAAAACAACCAGAAGAGGGCATCATAGTCCAACCTACATATGATATGACCATTCATTGACCTTATAGCTAGCACGTGCATTTATAAAAGTGTAATTAAGCTATTTGAATGATCAAAATTAAAACTCACTCAACTCTTCAAAGTTGTGTACATTTTTTGCATTGTTGGTTTGACTAGCTTGGATAATGCAATTAAGTACTATATATATACCTTGCTATAGAGTATATATAGAATCAACAACACAATTTCTTTTTTGTGCACAAAATTGAAATAATTTATGGAGTAATTCATATGTGATTACAATAAAATATGAAGGCAATTTAAACTTATTCAAAGTTTTACAACAATGGTTTGTCATCAACGTACAAATATAACTAAAATCACAAAGATTTGTCTCCAATAGGTCAAATGGTTGAGCCGGGACACATGAAGGAGTCGTAGAATGAGGTTTAGGGTTCAAACCCTGAATCTTTAACTACTAAGATAACATACTAACGTTAACATTTGCGTATAAAAAATCACAACGATTCAAACACAAAATATAGCATTACCATACTTATTAATGTGCATGTATCGATCTAAATTGCAGTCTAACTGCATTTATGGTCGAAATGTAAATGATTTTGAAGGCACCGCAACAACAATTATGACTGCATCAGTCACATTTTGCCGTAATATTAAAAATCACAACGCAGCCATAACCACAATTTAGAACCATACATGAATGTACTCACTCACCTTGGCTAGCAGAGTATAAAATACAATGAGCTTTGGCATATTGATATTTGATATGATAATTGCTATGCAGAATATATATCCTTGGACCTCTGCAAGTAGTTGTTGCTTGCTCACTTTACATCCTTTGTTGTATAGAATCAACAATGAGCTTCAAGAACGACGAGCACTATTATCATCCGGTTGGTTACTACTATTATTGTTATTAGAATCCAGAAGCTTGGAGCTGAATGGTACCGGAAAAGGTCTAACCGGAGGTGAATTGAATGAGTGATGAAAAGATGGAATGAGAGGATGAGGCATAGTTTGTGAAGAACTTGAGTTTATGAACTGAAAATGGTTTAATTGTATTCTTGGATCATTTTCAACTGGATTGTTCATAAAAGGAGTACTCAAATGTGATGATGATGGTGTAGTAGAAGAAGAAGAAGGACCAAAGAATAATTGTGAATTTGCAAAAGAAAATGGAAAGTGCAAACCATTTCCATTACTTTGATTTGGATCTACTTGTTGATGAGATTGGAACAATCCATGACTACTTCCAAATTGAGATAAAGACAAACTAGAAGCTTCTGAATGGTAGTTGTTATATGACATGGCATTGTTTAGAAAATTAGAATGAGTCTCCATAGGGAAAAGCTTTTGAGTTGAAACTTGATGAAAATTGTTGTAACTAGCTTCTCCAACTTGATTTTCTTCCTCATTTGTTTTGATCCACTTATCCTTTTCACTAAAGTACTCTCTTTCAACTTCTTTACCTTTAGTCCTTGAATCTATGTCCCAAAATTTTGACCTTGCCATAAGATTTTGAATTCCAACAAATGTGGAATTAGGATCATATAAAGGACCAAGAGAAAGTTCATGAGAAGCAATATTACTTGATTGATCATGAAAAGGAAGTAGGGTTTGTGGATGAAGAGTATGAAATTGTGAAAAGCTTTGAGGAAATTGAAGTGGAGGGAGTTTATCAATGTCAAATTTTGTTGCTTCAAGTAACCAATCAATTACTTTACTTGGTTGTCCTAAACCAAGTTTGTCTTGAAGATCATATAATTGAATTGCTGTTGGAACTGAAAGCCTTATCCTTCTATCTCTTAACCCTCTTATTGTACAAACTTTGCTATGCCTATCTTTGCCTCCAAATGTTCTTGATACTCTCACAATTCTTGGATTTCTTAAACTTGATGTTGACCATTGTCTTGATGTACTTGAAGGTGCCTTGGAAAAATTTTCAATATTATCCATACTAGTATCACCACCTTCTTGCTTTGCTTGATAATTGCCTTCTCTTGAACTTGCCATCATCTGGTTTTTATCAAATCATTTTCTCCTTCAATTATACTTTACATATATATATTGTGCTAACTGCAAGTATATATCCCTATGACAAACAATGAAAAAATTAATTGAATAATTTCTAGGTGTATAGAAATTTGTGTTAATTGTGATCAACTAAAAATTAATTCAAAAATTATTGCACCCTTGGCTATGAATATTAAGTCACATTTTTCATACTTATTTTTTAATAAAAGAGAGAGATTAAAAAGTTAGAGAGAAAAAAGTAAGGTTCTTGTACTCTTCATCTAATATAATATAATTATATTTTGTTGCTAAAAAAACTGATCTCCAAGATATGGAAGTACTCTACACTGAAATCAGTGTTTTTTTCCCTCCAAAGTTGAAAGAAATAAATAACAATTCTTTCTATTACTTGATAATTTCTGAAACCAAATTGAAGCAAATTAAAAGCACGATTTGAGTGAAAACATGAGAAGATTGAGAAGCATGAGGATTAACAAGAGCAACTTACTTGTAAGAGAAAATTCAGGAAGCTATTTGGTTATTGTGTTCTATGCTTTCCACCAAAGCTTAGCTAGAAAGAGAAGAAATGAATATTGGAGCTGCAGCAAGTAGGAGAAGTAGAAATATATACCCTAAAATGAAAGTCTTTCCCAAATGAGGACAAAAATGTTAATTATTTAAGAAGATGCTTTTTAAGTCTTAGATTCCAACCTATTCCTTCAATGGAATAATAAATGATTTAACACTAGAATTGAGACTTTTGGTAAAGAAAAGTGATGTTGAATTTTACAGCATGTAAATGTAAAATATAAATAATTTAATTAAAAAAATTATATATCTCTGGACAAAAAAAAATTATATTGCCATCGTATCATGTGGCATCTTTGTAAAGTGACACATCAACTAAACTGCTAGTGGCAAGTAAATTCCTCGATTTGTTCATTCCATATTTATGCTGAACACAATCAGAAACTTAATGATTAACTTTTACCAATTTGTAATTATTCAACTGTGTTGAAAGGCACAGCAAGCTAGTTTCATTACACTATTTGACTAGGAATTGCTGGCTCAAAGGGAGAAAAAAAAACAAAAGTGAAGTGAAGTGAAAATCGGTTACCTTTGAGTCCATATATATAATACTTGATTTACATTAATATTATAAATTAGATTTTATTATGTATGGGTGTAATAATTTTTACACAAATGTCTAATCAGATATCAACATTTAGATATATTACAATATGATTAAAAAAATATATATCATGATATTATAGCCTAAAAACTTGCTAAATTCTCTTAATAGCGAGAGATTAAACGCCCCATTCAAAATTATTTTACACAATCAATTTATATATATTTTTTAGGGAAAACTATTAATTTATATATAAAAATTGAATTATTAAATTTTACCAAAAATTAAATTAAGTTATTATTATAATTAGCAGTGTTATTATTATTAGGAATTTCATAACTATACACCGAAAATATATTATCATATTGTTTTGTAAAATATCTATATTTTTTTTTTGACAAGTTTAAAATATCTATATAAATATTTATATTGAGTTATAACTAGATATTTATGCAAAACTTTCCTCTGATCAAACCAAAGAATACATATATAGGAAAATCCTTCTGGTGTGTTATATATATACTTTTACAAATACAATACTAGTTAGATTTTTACCAAGTAACAAGAGACTAAAATAGGATGTTGTGGAAGAAACTGGACTTGTTCTTAAGTCATAATAATTTTCAAAATATGTGGTGTACGCTATTTGGCTGAGATCAGTTGGATTAACTAGATATGGTAGAGCATAGCTAGCTGCGCTGTAGATGAGGGACCAATTACTTAGGTTCTTAAAAGCATCACTCAACTTATAGAAAATTGGACCACAAGCAGATGGCAGTAAGATTTTTGCACAGCACAAGTTGAACATTTTTGTCACAAATATGTTTGGTTAATTACATTAGTAATTACTTAATCAAGAAATATGCATCTACACTAAGATGCATATGCTAACTGATCAAGGTGTTATAATGCTCCAATAATTTTAATACCCTTAATGTTTGCAAACTTGAATAGTTTGGCATATATTAGCTAGTTCCATTCCTTCCTAAGTATATACTTGTCTTGCATATAGGTATATAAATATGTATTTAGGGTACTTTGCCATGGAAAACAAGCAAAACCCTATTTATAGACAATTACTGCTAGTTTGTGTCCTTAAGTGTTAAGATTCGGTCCAACAATTCGAACAAATTGAGTGGAACTCTCCACACCTTAGTTTTCCTTAATGTCTATGTGAAACTTCTTAATTTTCAACAATTGTTACTAGACTAGAATTGTAGAGGTTCAAGATTATTTTGACTTCACAATTAAGCCTTTTATTGAAACAAAACAATGCATTTTCTCTTAACATATTCCTTAAGGGTATGTTTGGAAGTTGAGTTGCAGTGAGTTTTGGAGGGATAACTTTGGAGGAACTAAGTTTTTATATTAGTATATATTTGATTTTTTTTTTAAACAACGACATGATAAATAATTATATAATATTTCAATCACATTTAATTCATTTTTAATAGTATTTTATATTGTCTTAGCTCACTGACAATGTCAATATTGCTCCCTAAAAAAAATACAATGTCAATATTATTGGGTTGTGCATCTTCATTTGATCGGGTTCGAAACCTAGACTCGTAGCTGTGTATGAGGTTTATGTTTGTGAGGTTTATATTGTCCTTAATTTAAAAAATAAAAGTAAGCACTCCATTTCACTCTCTTCTATAGCCTTAATCCAACCATATTCTTACTAGACTCACCATAGTTAACCTTGTTAATTCTTTTCAAGGTTTTTAACTCTAAATATATTTTAAAAAGCAATTTCAACAAAATTTAAAATACTATCCAAAATAGGAAATTTTAAAGGACAAGAAACATTGGAAACGTTGGGGAGTAAAAGGGTAATAAGGAGCTGCAAAGTTTCCCTTCAAAACTAAGCAATAGTAACTAGCAAAGATAGGAATCTCCACCAAAATAATTGAAAAAAGTTCATCAGTACACTACAACTGCAGTTGTTCTGGTCAAAAGCTGAACCTACTTTATATGTTTTTTGAATTTCTAAACGCAATGGATTAAAACCCTATGAACCACACCTACCAGCAATAAGCTACCAATTACTGTCAAAAAAGTAAAACAATAAATAGCAGTTTATTATTTTTCTGTTGAAAATTAAAGCAAGCAAGCAATATTGCATCAAAATGAAAATCCATTTCTGCAGCCACCTATATAAGAAATATATACAAATCATAGTTTTAAATAACTAATTAAGAAATATAAATTATCATTTAGACTAATTAATAATAATTTGTAAAAAACAAACTGAAATTCAGATTATCCTGAAGAATATAAAGAACTAAAATTGTGTTTTAAAAAGGTGGTCAATTAGAAATATTCACTTCACTTTTAAAGAACAAAATGATTATGAATTGGACGTGCGATTGTTTGTCTGTTGCTTATCAAAAAGTGATGGACTTAATCAGAAGGGAAGTTTGATTTTGAATGGACAGTGTTCATAATCCATCTTCAGATACTAAAGGTTTGGTTAGGCTTTGTTTTAGAGTTAGCAGGGAAGGGTAAGGGAGGGTTTTGGGAAATGGAAAATATAGGGGGAATGAAAAACCTTTAACATTATTTTAAAAGAGTATTTTTTTAGAGAATGATAAATTAATGTTTATGATTAATATAAATTTAATTTTTTGGAATATTATAACGACGTAGATTAAATTTAAAAAAATTCATCTAAATCCTCTAAAACCCCCTAAACCCTCGTCCAATATAATTTTTTAGTTCCCCAAAAGAGAAAAATTTTGCATTATGAAGAAAAATGAAGCCCCGAAATCTCTTCCCTCCCAATGCCCTCTACTTGCTTCTTCCATTTTTCCAAAGTCATCTCTTCCCCTAAACTCGCAAACAAAGCTTTAATAAAATAAATGGAAATAAAAGACTGGGTATTGTTAACTCGTGGCTTCATAGCACATGTTGATGATCCCAAAACTAGAAGTTTTGCATTAAAAATACAATGTTTTGACTTATAAAAAGTTAAATGCATGACTTTTAAGATGAATATGTTGGAACAAAAGGTATGAACAACTCTCTTTTGAGTTTTGATGATAACAAAGTGTTAAAAAGAAAATTGGATATGCTAATACTTGATTCTAGTGTGCAGAACCATATACTTAAAGATTGGTATCTAGCAATGGTTATGAAAGAACAAGTTAAGAGCAAGAAGGAAAATATAGAAGCTTGTGTTGCAAGGCTGAAGAAAATCAGCATCTGAAGAAGAGCTTCTAAAGACAGCGTCTGAAGAACAGCTTCTGAAGGGAGCGTCTGAAGGATGCGTCTGAACAGTGCGTCTGAAGGGTGCGTCTGAAGACCAGCTTCTGAAGGGTGCGTCTGATGAACAGTGCGTCTGATGGGTGCGTCTGAAGGCAGCGTCTGATGAACAGTGCGTCTGAAGTCTGCTTCTGAAGAAGTGCGTCTGATGAACAGTATCTGATGACCAGCTTCTGAAGTCTGAGTTTGAAGAAACGCAGAAAACAATATATGCAACTGTCTACAGTAAAGTGCTGTACGGTCAGAACAGCTCTTTGCAACAGTTGTCTCCTTGTATGAAACACTCTCCATGTTTTAAGAAAACAATTCAAAACGGCCATGCTCTGTTTTCTGTGTTGCGCACACAATGTCAGAACAGAAGGAATTAAAGATGGCTGAAGCTTCTAACTCCAACGGCTCTAACTGCTGACATGGCTCTTCTCAACAGCTCTTAATTCCTCTATAAAGGATTGAAGTTTTGAAGAAGAAGAAAGGACTCTGTTACTCTGTTTTTCTGGAAGCGCAAATTAGAAAGAGTCTCAAATATGTGTTGTATTTTGTGAACACCTCTGATTGTATATCAAGTGTTCAACTCAATCATATTCTTTGTAATTCTGTTTGATTAAAAGCCTCTTGCCTGCGTGCTTGAGCAACTAGAAGTCTCATACTTTGTGTTTGAGCAAAAGTCTTAGACTGTGTGTCTAAGCAGAGAAGTCTCATACTTTGTGTTTGAGCAAGAAAGTCTTAGACTGTGTGTCTGGGCAGGGAAGTCTCTTACTATGTGTTTGAGCAGGGAAGTCTCTTACTGTGTGTTTGAGCAAGGAAGTCTTAGACTGTGTGTCTGGGCAAGGAAGTCTCTTACTTAGTGTTAGAGCAACTGGAAGTCTCTTACTTTGTGTTTGAGCATAGGAAGTCTCTTGCTTTGTGCTTTAGCAATTGTAATCTTTGTGATTATAGTGAAAATCTCTTGTTAGTAACAAGGGGACTGGACTACTTCCGGATTGTGGAAGGAACCAGGATAAACTGCTTGTGTCTCTCTCTCTCCCCCTCTCTCTCTCTCATTTACTCTTTATCCGCTGCTAAACAACTCTGAAAATAGTTTCAGAATCTGATTCACATCTGATTTTGAACTAACCTTAGTTTTTGAGAAAGAAAAAAAAAAGGCAACACAATTCAACCCCCCCCCCCCCCCTCTAGTGTTTTTCTCACCTTCAGAATATTTATATGTTAAGTTTTTTAATATGTGCCCTTGGAGTAGTTACTAATACTTTCGTAAATAATGCACTCAGAAAAACTATGAATATTTTCACTTCAAAGAAAGTGAAGAAAAGCTATGAATCTGAATATGTGTTATGGACTGAGCTTAAGCCCAATCGAGATTAGAAACCTAACCCCAATCAAAGGCCAAAGCTTCTTAGAGAAGCTAGAAATGACTAGACGGGACATAGTAGCCAAAGCAAAGTTTGGGACAAGGGCGGATGTCAAGGCTACTTTACTACTGTTATATCTCTATTGGTATATATATTTAAATAAATATACATATTGAATATAAAATATATTTACATATTCTAATAAATGCCTTCGGGGATAATCAACTCCTCATTCATGACAGACTTCAACCAGTTCATCCCCTAAGTGTTCAGCTCGAGTTCCAGATTCCAGTGCTCTGGGTCAAAACATTGTGGAAGGCATATATGGACCTGTCTCTATAATCATCCTCAAGTTTTTAATCTTCATTATCAACTCTTCTTTGGTTTTCCCAGAATCATACCCCTGATCAATGAGCCCTCTTGAAGCTGATTATTTCTAGCCTTTGAGCTCAACCTTAACCTTATCTAAATCCTCCACTTTTGAAGCCTTCTCTTCGACGATCTTCAGAGCATCTTCAATGTTTATCATTGCAGTTGAAAGACTCTTCAACTTCTCCTTCAAAGCATCTCTATCATTTACCAAGCATCTTCTTTGGTTTTAGTGTCCATCGTTCTAGTCAAGCTTGCCAACATATTCACCTTCTCCCGAAGGACAGGTACTTGCATTACATTTCCTTTAGGGTTTGAAACATAGCAAGAATATGAACAACGATATGAATATCATTCAGATGAGTTGATCTCATACCCAATGATGTACCATCACAAGTACACGACACATCGGCCTTAAGAACCTTTATCTTCATTTATGTCGAGAAGAGAGCGTCTTAGACCAACAGACGGGGAGCTTCAACAACTTACCCGTGGGAAGGGTGTCATCATCATCCATGATCTCAACATCCGACTACAGTTCTGTCTCTAAAGTCTACGTATAAAAAGTTCCAGTACTTATTTCCTTCTTTCTCTCTCTTTTCAAGAATTATCTTGCCCGTATTCATCAAAGTAGAAAGTTTCTCGGTGGCTAAAATAGTATTGACGAGTAAGGCCAATATGGGTGATTCCTTTGCATCTCGAGACTTCTGAAGACGCTTCTTTCAACCCATATAAAGAAAATAGTATCTGGTATATACAAAATGCATAGGCACTTGAGTGTTAATAAGGGGTTGGCAAACATGTTGCGTGCCATAATCAAACACATGGTCCTTTCATGTCATGTCCGAGAAGTATCTATAGTACCTCCGCTAATCAGAATAGCCTTACTCATACATATAACCTCATCAAGATTAGTATCCTATGATATCCCACTTCGACAAACAAATCTCGACAACAATTATTCTGATCGGTAATTTCAACAATGACTTTCAATTTTACAAACGATGCAACTCCTCGACAATCACCAAGGCGTACTTGAAGCAATTTGAGAAATCACATCCGTCAAAGGAATCATACTCAGGAGATACCCTCTATGAGGACCGTGTTTATAAGAACCATCGTTAAAACATGGAAATGGATGTGCTTCTCTCGAACTACGCGAGGTCTAATTTAAAAGGAAAACCAACAAGATTGTTATCACACCCCCTCAGACGATATGTTCAACAATCAACTCCTCCTGAGCTGAAATCCTATTCAGATTATCATCGACAATTAAACAAAGCCACCACTCCATTGCTCTCTCGTTTCAAACCAACACTAGTGTTCTAAATTAAATAAGATATTTATGAAACTACAAACTGAAGCATGCTTGCACGTCCTCGAGAAGTTAATAGACGAAATATCCTTCCCAAATAAAACCTTCCTTTGATTGTCCTTGCACTATTCAACAAGGTAGTGCAACAAATTTTTCTTAGATAAAATCCTTCTCAGATTGTCCTCACATTTTTCAACAAAATAGTGCAATGAAGATAACTTCTCAACTAATATCCTCTTCAGATTTAACCCAAATTACACAAAGTCACCACTATTTCATCACAGACTATCGACTTGGAGGGCAGTTGTTCTGGATTGGGCCTAAGCCCAATCCATAATAAATCTAACCCAATGCACATAACCAGTCTAAGATCAAAGCTTCTTCACAAGCCAACAATGACTAGCATGGTTAGTGGCCAAGATAAAGAAAGGGACAAAGGAGGATGTCAAGCCAACGTTACAACCATTATGATTTTGACCATTAAACGCTCATCTCCACATAGACTCGACAGTCCCACTATTAATACCTCTAAAAACAGAGAGAAATGTATACAATCTTTAGTCTAATTATTTTGTTGTCGGAGTATTTGCAGATACCACCTCTCTCCATCAACTTATGTGAAACGCTGCTCAATATTCTCTCATAGCCATGCTCTTGATGTAGTTCGGATCACTATATGTAGGGTTTTTTTTTAGGCACTATATGTAGGTAGTATTAGCATATCTCATTATTTCAATCCATATTTATAACAATTAATATAATAATATTAGTGTATGCGGGTACTACGTACATAAGTAACTCCCACACTAGCCCCACCAAATATTTAAAGAACAAAAAATTCAATTTTAGATTTTTCCATATTCATGAGATTGGCTTAAATTCATTTTTAGTCCTCAACTTTTACTAAAATAAACAAAATTAAACATTGTTTATCTCAAAATCTTAGATTCTAGTCCTCTATTTTACAAGTTTCAAGTTTTTATCCACAATTCAGTTTGGAGCTTATTTTTTATGACTTCTTATTTATTAATAACGTCGATTAAATTCGATAATGTGTGCTTATGTACAACTCTAAGATAACTTGTTAATTGAAAAAAAATTGTTGTATAAATACACCACATGCATATTTGTCAAAAACTGGCACCAATGTTGAGTCGTAGTTGATAAAGAAAAAATAAAGATACACACAATCACTCTCATAGCCTCCAAAGTAATGGTTTGCTATATATAAATGTTTCAAGAGTGGAAAAAACGAGAGACAAATTCTGTTTGATGTACTACATATTTGTTACTTTTTCATGAACGATGCAAACTGAAAACGCCATATCATGTATCATCATCACCACTGTCTACTGAGTAGTGAGTAACTCTAATGAATGAATATATATTCTATCACCATCACTACTGTAAGATATCGACCATATTTCACAACATAATGACCCAGTTAATAAATGTCTGTGCTGTCATGAACATATAATTATAAGAGAGGTTGTATGTTGAGCAATTAACAAATTCAAATTGTCGGCTGGAAAAATGTGATATATATATATATATATATATATATATATATATATATATAGACACACACTGATGTAGGAGAGTTTTCATAGTATTTTTAATATTTAAGCATGTTAATTTGTTATTTTGTTTTATTTGAGTTTGTTATTTTTTTTGTTTTATTTGAGTTTGTTGTTTTTTTGTTTTATTTGAGTTTGTTATTTTTCGGTCCATTAGAGTTTTGTTATTCCCCTATTTAAGCTTAATAGTTGTAGCTTAAGAGGAAACTTTTATTCCTTCAATAATATTTTAGAGAGTTTTCTCAATTTCTGGTGGATTCCAGAACCCTATTTTCACAAGTTTGTCGCTTGCAAACTTGTTTTTTTTTCAATTTAGGTTTAGCGTTTGCTAGTCTCCGCTTCCAACTGCGTCATTATATATATATATATATATATATATATATATATATATATATATATATATATCAAATTTCATATGATTACGAAAACTCTTGTATAAAAGAATATATACTACTAGACATGTACTTTAAAAGAAAAAAAAAACTTTAGTTATTGTTTACACCAAAACTATTTTAAGGTATTAGTCGAAAATGGCCTACAGCCGGATGTAGGGTGAGCCGAATTAAAAACAGGTATAGCCAAACAATGACGAAGCTAGAGTAATTTTTATGAGGGGTTAAAGGTGCAAGATTTTTAAAAAATATTATATAATAAATTTAAGAATTATATTTTTAGTTCTTATAAATATATATATTATGTTTAGTCCCAAGATAAGTTTTCTCCAATTTTAGTCTATACTTTTATTATCTTTTACAAAAAAATAAATTAATAATGTTTTTAGTCCTTATATTTAATTCCTAAAATAGCTAAATAATGACTTAATTTGAGCAAATTTTTTATAGGAACCAAACTTGAAAATCATGAATTTTGAAGGGACTAAACATATTTAACTATAACTCAAAATCTATCTATCCGTGGCTTTTGTGTGTCATTAGGATAACATTGTGCCATTAAAATTAGTCATTCTTTGAGAGAGCCATCTAAATACTCAATTGATCCTAACTTTCTCAATTTAAATTTTTTTTTAACCGTTGTTTGTTGACTTTGGATCTTGAAGTCTGCTCCTCTTAAAGTTTCATGTTCGATTCTCTCTGAGACCAACTTCGGTGGGTTTTCCAATCAATAAAAGATCTAAATAAGTTGTGTTTTTACTTTTGTTCCATTAGCTCTGAGACCATTGTTGAGTTGTAAAGGGGTGCGGACCATAATCATGTTAGATTTTGAGCAACCACAAGTGAGTTGGATTCCATGTCTTAACCAAAAACTTAAGACATTGGGTTTATGGGTTCTCTAATTTATATGTTGTTCAACTTTCAATTTTGCAAGCAATGTGGGGAGGGAGCTAGAGAGGGGACCAACAGAGCCCCCCCCCCCCCCAAGATTTATATTTTTCAGTCTACATTTTTTTTAACTTTATAAGATATTGTATACTCGGCCTTTTTTATTCAATATATGAAGTCTTGAACACTTACTTTTCTACTATTTCTTTTGTGAACAAAAGGAGCCAAATGTTCAGAGCAAATTAGAAACCTTTAGGAAAAGAAAAACAAGCTTAATTTCCCAACATGAGCAAAGGCCTATAATTCCAGAACTAAAATAAATATAGTTAAAGGAACATACTGATCGACTAAAACCATATTTGACAGGGCCAACCATTTAATTAAATTAACGACAAACATGTTGACAACGAAAACCAGGCAGCATAGGACTTAATGCTTTAATATATGAGATAACAAATGATAAAATACATAAAATATTTGCACCATCTTCAATCATTTTAACGAACGGAGAGAATCCCTTTGTTCAATGACCTAACAAAATCCATGTTGTTTTCCTATCAAAAGATCATGGTAAATGCCCACACAAAAGCCTTTTAATTAAGCAAAATATAAAACAAGTATGACGATTAATTTATTAGAAGAAAATGTTAGTTATTTTTATATTTGTTTGACAATATTAACTTTGGATATATCTTATAATTTCTTAATTTATCCTATAAATTGTGCATTTGAAAATTTATATTTTCTTCACTACACTTTTAAGTTTGGTCCCATGATCTAAACTTAATTTCTGACTCCATTTCTGAGCACTTACGTCTAGCACTTGCTACACGATAGTTTGTTTTTTATATAATTAAATGTTATTTGTTACTGATTATTCATTATGATTTAGTTGAAGTGATATTCTCCAAAGTTTGTATATGTTTTTTGAAGTCTATTAATCGATTAGATGAGTAAATATTTTTTATTTTTTTTAAGAAAGAAAGTGAATAATCATCAGAATTATATGAGTAAATAATGGAGAAAAATCATATACTTATTAGAAAGTTTTTTTTTTAAATTAATCTATTAGAAAGGTTAGTTAACCGAATATAAGGTTGAGCAATTAGAAAGGTTAGCTCAAAAAAAAAAGATGAATTAATGATGGTTAATCAATTAGGTTTGTTAGGCTATTTATATTGCTTCTAATTAAAAGTGAGTGGATCATCTTTCTCAAAGTAACACATATTTTGTTTACGCGCCTCTGGTCAAAACAATGTTATGGATAATCTGAACTTGATGTGTATGAGGTATTTATATTAAAGTTAATCCTTATAATATTGAATGGATCCAATTTTGGTCCTTGTAATTTTGATCCTTGTAATATTGAATGGGTCCAATTATGGTCCTTGCAAATAAAAAGTTTATATTTCATTCTAATAATAGTAGATTCTTCATTTTTAGTCTCTCATTTAACTTTGTCCACGTGAATATGTTGGCATGACATGCTCAATTAGACTATATCATTGTTTTATATATTTAATTCAGCGTATAATGTAAATTTAACTAAATTAGCTTTACTAATTAATAAATAAATAAAAAATAAAACCCCAAATTGATCTTACTCATAACACAATCGGATCAATCATCTCAAGCATGAAATGTTGAGAGAACAAAAAGAAGGAAAATTGGGATCAGAGCCAATTAGACATGATTCTACAAAAAGAATATTATCTTGTATATTTAGAAAGAACAAAATGGGTGTGGTCCTATCTAATGGCATGCAATGCAATTGGAAAAAGAATAAGCAAAGCTAATGTACAGTATGGATGAAGTTATTTAACTTTATAGGCCCTCTCCACACCTTCGAATGACAATCAGTCAATCACATTTTTCATTCTTTCAATATGCTTCTTGAAAAGTTTTATATATATATATATATATATATATATATATATATATATATATATATATATATATATATATCAGAGCCGTTCCTACGAAATTGAAGGTTCGGCTCTGAAAGTAAAGATATGCCCCTAATAAAGAAAACACAAGTTTTTTTTAATAGAGAAAAAAAAAGTTTGTAATTAGAGTTTTGCTATTTTACATAAAAACTATGATCCAAAAGTTACAAGTGTTTAAAAAAAAAGTTATATCTTGTTTTTAAGAAAAAAGAGAGTATTGAGGATATTTAGAACTCAAATCCATGATAAATTAGGCATAAAGCGAGGCACAATCATGCTGAAAAAAATTAATTAAAGCAAAAAGAATATTTATTTGGCTTTTGGGAGTTGAACCTATGACATCTACAATTTAGATGTGCTTCTCTACCACCAGGTCATCTAAATACTTCTATAATACTAGCGCGTTGTTAATATATATTGGATTTTTTCAAGTATTATACATATAAACAAAAGAAAATTGTTTTTCCCACTTCAAAGAAAGTTAAAAACACACCAGTAATTTATATTTTTACTTCGGCAGCAGTTAACTGCCGATGGGAAGGATTTGGCAGCAGCTAACTGCCGATGGGAAGGAAACCATCGGCAGTTAGTTGCCGCCGGGTCCATCGGCAGCTAACTGCCGTTGCGATCAGTACTTATGAAGCTCAGCAACCAGAACATGCATCTTCATCTCTTCAATCTCTAAAAACTCTCTCAAATCTTCCAAAAATCTCAATTTTTTCAACTTCAAATCAACCAACACTCCAATAACAAGTAAGTTTCCATAATCAAGTTCATTGTCATTTTATGCTTATATGTTACATTTATTATCTTAAATTATTTTTTTTAGTTTTAGACTTTGTTTAATTTTTGATTTTTTTTTGGCAAGAAATGATAGAATGTTTACATGGAAATGACTTATGTTGCTTAAATGTTTAGATCTTTGCATGTTTATGTTGTAATTTTTAGCTTTAGGGTTTATGTATAATTTGCACTACAAGTGTTTGATGAAATGTTTGAATGAGTTTTTAAATGGATTGTTTTTAATTTCTTATGGTGTAGATCTGAAAAAATGGCTCAAGTATACTTTCATGTATCCTTCAACGGTGGTAACCAACATTTTTTCAAGGTTCGCGACGATGTAACGTTAAAAGAATTGAAGGATCTACTTCATGAAATCAACCAACGAATCAACCACGGAGACGCGAGGAGGGTGGAATACGTTTGGTATCACCGTCCATCGTTTGACTCAGACGGGAATTTGTCGTTCACTCGGTCGGAGTTAACGAACGACGACAACGTGAGGAGCATGTTCTCGATATTTGCTGAGCCGAACACAATCCCCCTCGAGATGGATGTTACGTTGATGAGGTCGCCTGAAGATATTCTCAAGAGTTTGATTCGGCCGGATGAAGATGTTTAGGTAGTATTATTATTTTGTGTCGTTGTTTTGTTGGATTTTTTTTAATTCTTGAAAGTTTGCGGAAAATCTTGGCATTGAAGTGTCTTATACTTAGTATAAATGTTTGCAAGTCTTTTTGGAAACTCAAAAGAATGAAGAGAACACAACATGTATTCTGCGGAATCAGCTATATAGGTTCTCACATCGAATCCCTTCGTATAGGATGAGTGTGACAAAAGGGAATGCAGTTCTAAGATGTTGTTTTGTACTTGATCATGCTACTCTGTCAATTGAAACTTTGTCAGTTGGCAAGGCAGTAGGATTAAGTTCGAAATAATATATTGGAATGCATTCCTTTTTGTCATGACTCGTCTTATATGAGAGAATTTGATGTGAAAACATATATAGCTGATTTCGTAGAATACATGTGTTTTGTTCTCTTCATTCTTTTGAGTTTTCAAAAAGACTTGCAAATTTTTACACTAAGTATAAGACACGAGAGCATATATATCTTTTCCGCAAACTTTCAAGAATTAAATTTAAATCAAACATCATGATGATACAACATATTTAGGGATAATGTAATGTAACGCTTATTTTGTGAATTTTTAGTTATGATTTAGTTCAGATCATGAATGAATTGTTGTTATTGTTGTTTCGAAGTAATCAAAATAAAGCAAAATAAACCTGAAATCATGTTAAAATTGTACCAAAAAAACTACGATAATGTGCCATAAATTTACAAAAAAAAATCTAACAAATGTCAACAAAAAAAAAACTAACAAAAGTCCTAAAAAAAATGTCCTAATCCTGATTCTGGTCATCATGCTGCTGCTGCCGCCTCCTTGATCTCCTGGACAATATCGGTGTCATCATGTCCCTGATATGGCGCATCGCCTGATACAACTCCTCATTGTTCATCGCCTCCTGGCCCAAGTAGTCATCAGCCTGGCTCACAACGCCACCAATCATGTCAATGGTATCAGGCGAGCCTCTCTCCTAGTGCCGCTGCTGATGGTGTGCAGTGATCTGCTCCTCATTTGCTGGCCTCGGAGGAGATCCATCAATAGGTGGCAGAATCTTTGGGTGAGACATGTGTCCGTACCACATCATGTATCCCTCCTCGTACTGCCATAGCTGATCAACCTCCCTACCCCATGCAGCCTGAGGAATGATGTGCACACGAAAGTCTAGGAAAGCCTGTGCAACGGTCTGAAAAGGGAGAGGAAGCACAGACGTCGGAGCTCGGGGGATGTCCTGCACGTACCCGTATTGCCTTTTAACTCGCTCAGGCAAGTGACAGTAGATGATGTCATGACCACACATGATCCAGCCTGAATACCAGCATATCTCCACAAACTCCTGGATCTCCCTATGATCCTCGTATGGCATCCAAATAACATCATCCATCTCCAAACGATCCAGCGCCAGAAGGTAGGGCTTCGGATTCGCATGACCCCTGTGTGGAATCCATCTGGCCGCGCAAGGATAGTTTTGTCTGTATTTATCATTATGGTCATGTGGGTAGACTTCTGCAAAATGTGGCAAGAACCATCCCGGCACAAACAAACACATTTATAAGTTATTAGCAAACATAGTAAATTAAAAGGCATAGTAAATTAAAAAGCATAGTAAATTAAAAGGCATAGTAAATTAAAATTATTACCATCAAAAGTGTTGAGCTTCCCCCGATCCTCTTTCCTGCAAGCGAAGAGGCCTCGGATAGACTGTGGTAAAGGTATGCCAATGCCATTACTCCCCAAGAGTAGTCCCTCATCCCAGCAAAGGTCTCCATCATTTGCAGGTATGCAGGTCGATGTGTTTGTTGCTCTTATCATCGAACAACGTACATCCAAGCAGGTATAGGAGGAAACACCTCACATGCAAGCCTACGTCTGGCTAGCTCCTGGAGTTGCTCCTGTGTCTCAGCAAGTTCTAATCTGGTGGCCACACTCAGGTGATCCTCATAAAGCTCCTTCAGCGCCTTATAGCTAATGTAGCCACCATACTCAGTCTTGCAATTTTTCACCGCATACTCCTGGGTGACACCTAAGTACCTCACCATCAATTCCACCCCATCAACCTGAGACACCTTCTTTCTATGGCTCAGCATCCGCCCTTCAATAAGAACATGCAGCATACACGCCACATCATCTAAAGTGATGGTCATTTCCCCAGTAGGCATGTGAAAGGTGCTGGTCTCGGAATGCCACCTCTCGCTTAGCGCCTGGAGCAGAGCATGATTAACAGTAGAATACCCTGTGTACAGCAAATCATGCAACCCACTTGCCCTTATAGGATCCCAAAACCAGAGTTGATTCATATGTGGACGCTAGATCTCTGCCACCTTCGGCCCGTGATTTATGCATCTCATCCTACGAGTGTTACGAATCTAAAATAATAAAAAAAAAAAAACCACATAAATAAAAAACATGCAAAAAAAAACATATACTTCATATATAAAAAATTACGCGCGAACAATAATCGAAGACAAAAAAAATAATCAGACAACGGCATGTGTTCATGTAATTTTTTTAAAAAAGTTATCATACAAAAAAAACATATACTTCATAAAAAAAAAATTACGCGCGAACAATAATCGAAGACAAAAAAATAATCAGACAACGGCATGTGTTCATGTCATTTTTTTTTTAAAAAAAAGCATATACTTCATATACAAAAAATTACGCGTGAACAATAATTGAAGGAAAAAAAATAATCAGACAACGGCATGTGTTCATGTAATTTTTTTAAAAGTTATCATACAAAAAAAAAACATATATTTCATATATAAATAATCGACTTCATATATAAAAGTTAAAAAAGAAAAAAGAAAACTTACATCGTTTGCATTATACCACAACGGTAATGCAACGTGTGAAGCGTATGAAGACAACAATGAGTCATCATAAGGCCCTCCAGGAAATGGAGCCACATCAGGTAACTGCTCGGGGGCTGTCGTAGCCGTAATGTCGTCCTCATCTTTCTCACCCGCAACATCCTCACCCTCGTCCGCAACACCCTCTTCCCCAACATGTTGGACGTCATAGCCACAATATGTGGCATCATGTAGCTGCTCATGATACACCATGTACTGCTGGGGTCTACCACCTGCGACGGCTGAGAACTACCCTCGCCCGCAACAGGTCATGGGCTGCTTACCTGCTCTAGTCATGGGCTGCTTACCAGCTCTAGTCGTCCTATCTTGGTTCTGATCAGACATATCTACACAAAAACAAAACTAAAATATTTAGTCATAATAAAAACATCATTCTATCACAATTCCAACATTCTCACAATTCTATCACAATATAAACAACATTCATCAACAAACTCATTTAGGCATTTTAACAAACACTTTGAGTGCAACATTCACAACATTCACATTGTGTTAATTGGACAGCATTCACAACCACATTCTACTTAAACATAATCTAAACAACATTCACAACAACTACATTCATCTATAACATCATAAACTACACATGCAATCTACCAAAATTTCAATTTAATCATAAACCCTAACCACATGCAATCTACCAAAATTAACATAAACATATCTAAACTAACATTAACATTAAAAATGATTAATACTACTTACTTGTTGCTGATGGGTATGAAATTGCTTGAATTTAGTGGAATGGAATTGGAGAGGATTGGAGAGAATTTGAGAGAATTTGAGTTTCTAAACCTGTAAAACACAGGTTTTGTTCTGATTCTGTTTATGTACAGATCGCAGCGGCAGTTAGCTGCCGATGGGGACGACGACAACTAACTGCCGCTGGAGCCGGCGACAGTTAACTGTCGATGCACCATCCCAGCGGCAATTAACTGCCGCCGGGGTAAAACCGTCATTTATTGATGTGTTTTAGCCTTCTTTGAAGTGTATAAAACAGTTTTCTGAAAAAAAAAAATTTGGGCCTCAAAATTTGGGAGGCCCAGCTCAGTAGAGCTGTTTGCACCCCCCAAGAGCAGGCCCTATATATATATATATATATATATATATATCGAACACCTATTATTAATTTAGGCCAACATTAAAAAATAATTTTATCAATAGAAACGTACCATTATCGTTGGTTAGATTAATTCAACAAGTAATTCGAATATTATTACATTGGACGTCCTCATTTCAATTTAGGATCTCATAGTTATGTGCGGGAGTTTCACTTGATTATCACTTCATCTATATACACACAAAAAAAAAAATACAATTACCTCATATTTTCCCTAATGACAATATTTCCTTACATTTCTTTGCATCTTTTTAGGGGAACATTTATTTGTATTTAGGGAGTCTTAGAGATATTGGGGGAGGGGGGCAAAGAGAAATGTTCTTATTTTTGCATTTTTTTTTAAAAGTAATTCTTTTGTAAATGTTGAGGCCCAGTAAGCAAAAATTGTGTAAATGGGCTAGTTAAGCCCAATAAAATTGGATTATATTATTGTCACCTCCCACACTCCATTTTGCTACTTCCCACCTAAGTCCAAAAAGACTAAAACACCATTATCCCTTAAAAACTCATATCTCATCCCCTTCTCCAATCCATCCATCACCATTCATGTCCATTTTCCCCATACGTTCCCTACCCTACCTTACCATCTCCAACCATCATTTATCACTTTATAAACATTAAGATTGTTATCTATATTATAATTTGTATATTTGTTGGATGGAGTCTTAATTAAGTGCTGCATTTTGGGATCATTTAGTGGCCACGTTAAAAATTTTGTTATCAGCCCAAGAGTTGTTTTCAAAAATATTTTCTTCAAATTAAAAATACACAATTGATTTTGCCCAGAGAATGTTAGAATTTCTTCTAATATTTTGTGGGCTAAAATCAATTTTAAGTTTTGATTTTAATCAAAACGGGGCGATTTTGTGATCTATTTGATGATGTAAGGTCATAATAAAAGTGATCAATAAATAATGGGTTTTTGGACACATAATATGATTTGTGTAGAAACAAAGTGCATGTCTAACCACTAGGGGCCATGATGGTTTGTACCTAGGTTGCACCTTTATAAATAGAGAGGCTAGGTCTCCTTTGCGATCACTCTGATAATTTTTCTCATTAATGGTTTGCCCTATTGAGAACCCTAAGTCCGGAGCACGTGAAAGGCAAATGAAGACTCTTGACCTAAATCTCGACGAGTCCGAGTAATTGTGACTATGGCTTCTTCAAGTAAGTGTGTTCGAATTTCATATAATAACTCGATCTTGATGATTTGATTCTTACATGAGCTCTAGATTTTCATACATAATACAGCCGCTCCAAAATAGTGTCGACAACCGACATAATGATCTTGTCAACACTGAACTTTAATTTTCCATACGCAATGCCTCAACTCCTAATTAGTGTCGATCACCGACATAGTGATCCCATCAACAATGAACTTTAATTTTCATATATAATTCTAAGGGTTTAGAGCTGCTAGTTGTACCCTTTATATTTATTTTAATAAATTTGCTTCTAATGCATCCAATTTCTACACAAAAAACAATAGAAAATACAATAAAGAGCACCATATAAAAATATGAAATCATAATTTCTGTTTGGGTTACATTGTTATAGATACAAAGTTTCCACCACCAATTAACGGTGACTAATTTCTATCAAAATATTTGCAGAGCAAATAAAGTGGATTTTCCTCTTTCATTTGATTTTTTTTACACAAAATCAAATATACATTAAATTAAATTAAGTAGTACTTTAAAAAAATGTGGCAAACATAAAAACCTAAATTAAAGTTGTGACTTTCCTTAGTCATTATGGCAAACATATCTCCAGTGATTCATGTGACGAGAATGCATGAACTCATCAGCTCTTGTGCCAATAAAACGTGTATGGAACATAAAAAATTAAGCTTAATTGCAGTTTTGCCCCCTATCTTTTGCCAATTGTGCGATTTTGCACCCCATCCTTTTAATTGAGCGATTTTGCACTTCTCTTTTACCCCCTTTCTGATTTCATAGCCCCTCATGTGTTTCAGTGCTGATGTGGACAGTCCAAATGTGAATTTACCCTGAATGGTCCATTTTACCCTTAATGAGTCCAGTCCAAATGTGAATTTACCTTTTTACCCCTTTCTTCTTCTTCTTCCTCTTCCTCTCCAAAATCCCACATTCCAATTCCCTTTTTCCTCCGATGCAAAATCCAATCTAAAAAATTCATTTATCTGAAGTTTCATCAATCAAAACACACACCATATCATGATTCAAATATCCAAGATACATAGAAATTTCAAAGTGTTACATTAGAAAGTGTATAAGCTGGCGAGAATGTGTTTATGAGAAATGCCAAGTGTGGTTGTAAAAGTCTACAGTGTATTCTTCATGTTCCTCTGGAAGCACCGTTTACAAAACCGAATCCAAGCTCAACCCAATTCAACAAACCCATTCGACATCACTTCCGAACCCAAAGAATCTGTCGCTAATTCCAATCTTTCTATCATCGACGGCGTCGCCACCAAAGATCTTCACATTGACCCTTTCAGTTCTCTCTTAATTCACATCTTCCTCCCTCAATCCGCTCTTTCACCACCCGAAATTAATTCCAAATCAAAACCTAACCCAACTTGTTTGTAAGTATCTACTCTTGTCAAATTCCTGGCAACCTGACTGAAATATGCTGTGCACAATGTTGGCACAACTGTCCGAGCGCGTGTCTACTCAGAACTACAATTAAAATAGCACAACGTAACAAAGCACAAATTAAAAGGAACACAGCGGAAATAAAAAATACACAGAGAGTTTGTTAACCCAGTTCGGAGCAACTCTCCTACTCTGGGGGATACCAATCCAGGAATGATTCCACTATTATAGTTCTAGTGAAAAGACCAACGCAGACACACTACTTGACCTTGCACCTAGACCCTACCAGTGGCAACTCTATCTAGGAACTCCTAGATATGAGACCCCGTCTCAATTCCTACGAACAACACACACAGTATTGTTATCAAACACACAAAACATAAAACACAACCAAGAGAAACACACGCTAATAACACATACTCACTCCGTACTTAAAAGCTTAGGAGCAGCTTACAAATTACAACTCAAAACAAACTCAGTCCTTAGCTTGAATCAGGGAGATACAAGCAAGGCTCACAATTAACAAACAAAACCCTAAAAACCTTAAAACACACGCTTTGCTAACACACACGGTTTTTAGTTACCCAACTAGGGTTTGCCTTCACGAATATATAGTACTGAGATAGCACGGTTTTGGGCTTCAAAATAGAGCGTGGACATTGTCCGGTCCAGCTGAAACAAACTTCTAGAAATAATAAAAAGCTTCCAAATATAGAATGATATCTTGTAGAACAAATAGCAAGGCAAATAAAACTTCAAGCAAATCTTCAATCAGATACACGCGCCTTGATCAGCAAGCTAGAGGAAAATAAACTTCAAGCAAATCTTTGGAAGATTGCATACACAAATATAAAGCGCTAGCTGGCGCGAAAATCACAAGTCACATAATGCTGTTCCATATGCTACAGCATCTGTCCCAACATCGGGCTAGTAGGTGTTTTTGCAAAATGTAGCCAATCTACAAAAACCCAACAATCTCCCCCTTTGGCAAAATTTTGGCTAAAACACTCTAGGGCCAGTTCCTTGGGAGATACACAGATAAGATTCCTTCACGTCAACATAGGCACACAACAAGGAAAGAAAATATCGTAGCATATAATGAGATTACTTCCAAGGAGCAATTTGGATAAAGATAACTTGCAAGTAGTATCAGAGGCATGCACCAGATAACACAGACATCTAGCCTCATAGGAACAACCAGAGAGAAATAAACTCTCATATAGTGGAATCACATAGATAAGGGAAAAAATAAATTTCCACACACAAAAAAACTTAAGAGCTCCCCCTCAAAACATGCATGTACCAGAACTCCCCCTCAACATATACTACACTCCCCCTCAACACATGTAGCCATACATAATATAGGCTTCAAATCAGCACACAAGCAACAGATAATAAATCAAATTCTACTCCCCCTTTTTAGCCAAAAATTCTGACAACCAACAGATAGGGCAAACTCATAGAAAGTGCATAGAGCCATAAAGAGTGCAGAGAAACCACATAGAGTGCATATTACAGACCAGAAGCACACAAAGGTGCATAAGAATTCAGGGCATAGCCCAGTCACCAAAAAAAATACATCAAAAGGGTTCAGAACAAAACAAGAAAATCAGAAATCCTCAAAATTTTCAGAGGCATCTTCAGAGTCACCAGCAGAAGCAACAGCCTTATCTCCTCCTTCTTCCTCATCCTGCTCACCCTCAGCATCTGCTTCAGCCTTCAAAGCTGCAATTATCTTGTCAATCTTCACCTTCCTAGCTCCAAGGGCCACACTTGTCTCAGTAAGATCAGCAATCATTTGCTTTCTGGAGAGCACACCAGATGTCCGGACAGAAGTACCAGCTACATCAGCATCATGTGTCTCAGACAGCAAACTGCAATCCAAAGCCATAGGACCAGGCCTCTTGCAGGGCTCATCACTACTGATCAAAATATCAGGGTGCTGCTGAAGAATAATTCCACACAGGAGGGTAGGAAAAGCAATTGGAAACTTAATAGCAAAAGATTTAGCATGCTCCAAAACTTGATAATAGATGTAGGCTCCATAATCAAAGAATGACTTGGTTCCCACAGCATAAATGAACTTGGCCAACCCAGATGCAACAGAATTTGAGTGAGTGGTTGGAGTCCAATTTTGAGCACAGATCCTATTCAAAGCAGCATACAAAGGAGACAGTTGAGCAGAAGACAAATGCTTTGGCCAATGTCTAAGCTTGTTATCAGTGATTGTCTTGCAGATAGTGTCCTCAGTGACCTCAAGCTCAGGGGTCTCCTCAGTAGACCTCTCAAGGTATGCATTGATCACCATAGGAGAAAAATTGACACACTTACCACGAACAAAAACCTTCCTATACTCAGGGTTTCTTGTGTCATCACACTCATCAGAAACATTCACCAAAAACTCCCTGACCAGCTTATCATAGCAAGGACCCAAATTTCTCACAGTCTTCATCAGACCAGCAAACTCCAACAAATCAACCAGCTTTTGACACTTGAAAACATCTTCTTTAAGATTTCTTTCAAGACCCAGTCTTCTGTGGTATATGAACTTCCACCTAGAGGAACCATTTTCCAAATGAAAGGAAACATTATCAAGAGGGGCAGGAGGGATGGTTAGAGGTATCTTCATACCCTTCATTGTTTTTCTGGAAGCCCCACCAGATGTGGCAGCTTCATGCTCAGCAACCTCAAACTCAGAGTCACTAGAGGGAGGGTCTTTTCTTTTGAGGCTCTTCTTCTTGGGACCACTTTGAGCCACCTTCTTGCTCCCAGCCTTGGGGGGACCATACACAGGCCTCTTCCCAGCCTTTACAGTTTTCTTCTTCCTATCCTTTTCTCCTTCACTAACAACAGTAGCAGATTTTTCAGATTTGCTCCTAGTCCTGCGAGCAACACCAATAGTACCAGTCTCTTCCTGAGGTCTTTCTTCAGGCACAGTTTCCTCAACAACAATAGTGTCAGCATGATCTAAACTAACAGTTTCAGGATTATCTATAGCATCCTGAGTCTCAGTCCCTTCATCTTCAGACTCTGAGGACTCACTCTCAGGGACACTCACAGAACCAGACATATTAGGAACCACCACATCAGGCTCCTCATGAGCTTGTGACAAAGATACTTGAGCATCTGTCACAACATCCTTTGTTGTGGCAGGGGAATCAGCAGGTGTCTCAGAAACGCCTGTATCATCATCATTCTTTTCACCAGAACCAGTAGTAACATCCTTCTTGATAGGAGAATTCGAAGAATCACCAACTAATTTTTCATCTACCTTAGGATTATCAGAACCTAGGGTTTCGGGCATGGCTACAGTACTCTCGACAGCAACATACTCAGATTCAGTGACAGAAGGTTCAGCATGTGGTTCAACAACAGTAGATATAAACGGATTGTCCTTAAGGTACAGATCATCCATGCTAAGGCCTACTCGTTGAGCAGCAGGAGTGGTAGAAGATTTACCTTTTGATTTTGATCTGGTGTTCACAGCGGTGGAGGAGGCAGCTTTGCTAGATTTGGCAGGTGTCTTCCTTCGTGATGCAGATGCCCTTGTTCGACGCTTCTTTGTAGGAGCGCTGAGGATAGTGGTGAGGGGTTGCGCATCAGTGATGACGGCTTCAGCAGCTTGATCATGCGTAGTTTGATGAGAAGAAGAATCAGCCATAGCGATGATTTTGAATGTGAAGGTAAGAGAAGTGGACGATTTTTGAATGATGATGTGCGCGGTAAGTGAGGAGATGAGAGGTTGAGAGAAGTTAAGACAAAGATAATGATGATAACGTGCAAGAGTTTTGAAAAAGGCAAGTTTGCAATAACCTCCTTGAGTGACGTGCAATAAGCGGTTGACGAGGGAAAAAATAATAGCTGCACGCCCCTTGCACATTAATTGCTACAATTCTTCAACTAAGCATATCCCTAACTTCCGTCGTAATTTTTCAAATTGATTAGCATCAAGGGCTTTGGTAAAAATATCTGCTAATTGCTCTTCAGTTGAAACATGTTCAAGAGTAACAACTTTGTCTTCAACAAGATCCCTTATAAAATGATGTCTAATGTCAATGTGTTTGGTCCTGCTATGTTGAATAGGATTTTTGGAGATATTAATTGCACTCAGATTGTCACAATATAATGTCATAGCATCTGTCTTGACATTGTACTCACTCAGCATCTGTCTCATCCACAACAATTGAGAACAACTACTACCAGCTGCTATGTACTCAGCTTCAGCTGTAGACAAAGAAATGCAATTTTGCTTCTTACTGAACCAGGATATAAGGTTGTTGCCTAGGAAGAAGCATCCACCAGAGGTACTCTTTCTATCATCTGCACTTCCAGCCCAGTCAGCATCACAATATCCAAACAACACAGTGCTTTCCCCATGAGAATACAACATACCATAATCACTAGTACCATTCACATACTTCAGAATTCTCTTTACCTGAGTCAGATGACTTATTTTTGGTTCAGCTTGGTATCTGGCACACACTCCAACTGCAAATGTGATATCTGGCCTACTTGCTGTAAGATATAGAAGACTTCCTATCATACTCCTATACATGCTTTGGTCAACATCCACACCTTTCTCATCCTTTGATAATTTTACATGTGTGGGAGCAGGAGTTCTTTTATGAGCAGCATTTTCCATCCCAAATTTCTTGACTATATTTTTAGCATACTTACTTTGAGAGATAAATATAGTATCTTCCATTTGTTTCACTTGAAGACCAAGAAAGAACTTTAGCTCACCTACAAGACTCATCTCAAATTCAGATTGCATTTGCTGAACAAAATGCTCTATCATCTGGTCAGACATTCCTCCAAAGACTATGTCATCTACATATATTTGAGCAATCATCAGCTGTCCATTTTCATCTTTCACAAACAGGGTCTTGTCATTTCCTCCCTTCCTATAGCCATGGTTGATTAGAAACTCAGCAAGTCTCTCATACCAAGCTCTAGGAGCTTGCTTCAGGCCATAGAGAGCTTTCTTCAATTTGTACACATGGTTTGGAAAACTAGGATCAATGAAGCCTTTAGGCTGTTCCACATAAACCTCTTCATTTAAGTACCCATTGAGAAAGGCACTCTTGACATCCATCTGATACAACTTGAATTTTAGTATGCATGCAATCCCAAGTAACAATCTAATTGATTCCAACCTAGCTACAGGAGCAAAAGTCTCATCAAAGTCTACACCTTCAATTTGAGAGTATCCTTGTGCAACCAGTCTGGCTTTGTTTCTAGTGATAGTACCATTTTCATCAGACTTGTTTTTATAAACCCACTTGGTACCTATAACATTCACATTATCTGGTCTAGGAACTAGGTCCCACACATTACTTCTCTTGAACTGAGTTAATTCTTCTTGCATAGCTTTTATCCAGAACTCATCAGTTAGAGCTTCCTTAACATTCTTTGGTTCAAGTTTAGATATAAAGCAAGAATTTGATACCTCATCATGGTTCCTTCTAGTTGTGATCCCTTGGTTAGGATCGCCAATGACTTGATCTATGGGATGATTTTTCTGAACTCTGATAGATGGTCCTTTGTTGGGAGCAGTCTTCTCTGGGCCAGTTACTTCAGAATCTTGCTTATCACTTGCTTCATCTACTTTCTTCGCTTCCTGTAGGTCAGATGCTGCGTCAAATGTAGCATCATCTGGCATCGCATTATTTCCTTCATCATCTACAACAACATTTATGGATTCCATCACTGTCTTGGTTCTGGAGTTGTATACTCTATAGGCTCTGCTGTTTGTAGAATAGCCTAGAAAGATTCCCTCTTCACTTTTAGCATCCATATTTCTTCTTGGTTCCCTGTCAGCTAGAATATAACACTTACTACCAAACACATGAAAATGCTTCACTGTTGGCTTCCTGTCCTTCCATAGCTCGTACAAAGTTGTAGATGTACCTTTTCTCAAAGTCACTCTATTATGAATATAGCAGGCTGTGTTCATGGCTTCAGCCCAAAAGAAAAATGGCAGCTTCTTTGCATGTAGCATAACCCTAGCAGATTCTTGCAAAGTCCTGTTCTTTCTTTCAACTATCCCATTTTGTTGAGGAGTAATGGGTGCGGAGAACTCATGAAATATTCCTTCAGAAATACAGAAATCAGAGAACTTACCATTCTCAAACTCCTTCCCATGGTCACTTCTGATTCTAACAATTCCACAATCCTTTTCTCTCTGAAGTTGTAAGCAAAGATCCTTGAATTTTTCAAACGTGTCACCTAAGCTTTCGACTTGCATGGGTCCCATTAAGTCCATGTGCAATAGCTCAAGAACTCTGGATGTGGACAGATGTTGCAGCTTCTGGTGAGGCATCTTGGTCTGTTTTCCTATCTGGCATTCTCCACATATACTTCCTTCCTGAATTTGGAGTTTTGGTAAACCTCTGATGGCTCCTTCAGCAATAGCTTTCTTCATGCTTCTGAGATTCAGATGTCCAAGCTTTTGGTGCCACAGCTTAACTTCATCTTCTTTGGTTATTAGACAAGTAGATAACTTTGCTTTTTCTTGAGAGACCCACAAGTAGCAATTGTCCTTTGATCTAATACCTCTCATCAGGATGTCCCCTTCACTGTTAGCAACTAAGCATTCACTCTTAGTAAAGTTGACCTTCATCCCTTGATCGCACAGTTGACTAATACTAATTAAGTTGGCAGTTAATCCTTTCACAAGAAGCACCTTATCAAGTTTGGGTAGACCCTCTTCCACAAGATTTCCTACACCCTTTATTTCTCCTTTGGCTCCATCCCCAAAAGTCACAAAACTTGTAGCATAAGGCTTAACATCAGTCAAATAATTTTTATCACCAGTCATATGTCTGGAACATCCACTGTCAAAGTACCAATCATTTCTGGATGACACTCTCAGAGATGTATGAGCAATTTGAGCAATCTCATCAGCTTCTGGTTCTATTTTTCTAGGATCCATAGTGTTGCTTGTGAAATTATCATTTTTCTGCTTCCACTGCTTTTTGGTGATCTTTACTGTGGGATCAGGTCTTGGTGAATAGGTCCTGTCTGGGTAACCATGTAATTTAAAACAGAAAGGTCTGATATGTCCTTTTCTTCCACAGTAATGACATACCCAAGCATAATTCCTTCCTTTTGATCTGGTCCTATATCCTGATGCCTGTTGTCTCACCTGATGCTGGGGCATCTGTCTTGACATAGTATGATCATGAGTACTAACAGGTGCCACAAACTGTCTCACTGGTAATAGTTTCTGCTGAGGCATAGAACTGTAGTCAAACCCAATACCTTTAGAATCTCCAGGTTTCTGTCCTATTTCCAGAATTTCGTCTAAAGCATCAGTACCTTTGTTCATCATCCGCAGTTGCTTGTTCATATTGCCAATCTTGGAAGTAAGTAAGATAACCTCATCATTGAGGTCTGAGTTTATTTTCAGAAGTTTGTCTTTCTCAGCTTGCAGGAGAGCGATGGTCCCTTTTTGTTTTTCTAAAGTTTTACAAACTTCCTCACTTTTGAGATATAGCTCCTTGTAAGAATCAGCCAGTTCATCATATGTTAGCTCTTCATCACTAGATTCATTGTCAGATGTGCACACTCCAGTCAAGGCATTCACATGTTTTGCAGTTTCAGGTTCTTCTTCTGATTCATCCTCATCAGTCCAAGACACAGTCATCACCTTCTTTTGTTTCTTCAGATACGTTGCACACTCAGTTCTGATGTGACCAAAACCTTCGCATTCATGGCATTGCACCCCTTTGCTTTGATTGATTTTGTCATCAGTTCTAGGTTTCCTCTGATTGTTGACATTTTTATAGATGCTGCGACTGTTGTCCGGAGCATTTGTCCTAGGGCGTCTGTCCATCCTCTTCACAACTTTATTAAATTGTTTGCCCAACAACACAATATCTTCAGAGATGCTCTCATCAGTATCTAAATTACTCTCCACATCATCTTCATCAGTGTTGGAGATGAAAGCAATGTTCTTGTCTTTCTTTTCAGATCTTTCATTAACCAGTTTTTCATCGGATATCTTTTCCCCCAAGGATTCAAAAGTGTTAGCATATTCTAGCACATTCATGTGAAAGTCATGAACACTCTCTCCTTCTTTCATTCTCAAATTCTCAAACTGTGTTGTTAGCAGTTGTAGCCTTGACTTCTTGACCTTTTGAGTACCTTCATGAGCTGTTCTTAGGATATCCCAAGCTTCCTTGGCAATAGTACATTGTTTAATCAACCTGAACATGTTCTTGTCAACACCATTAAACAAAGCATTCAGGGCTTTAGAGTTTCCAATAGCTGCAGTGTCTTCTTCTGTAGACCACTCCTCTTCTGGTTTCAACTCATCAGTATCAACATTATTCGCATCTTTTATTTTAGGAGGGACCCATGCCTTGATCACAGCCTTCCAAGCTCTGCTGTCTAGGGATTTCAAGAAAGCTGTCATGCGTGATTTCCAAATGTCATAGTTTGACCCATCCAACAAGGGTGGTCTGTTCACCAGTCCTCCTTCTTTATCCATTGAGCCAGAAACTTCTTTCCCTGGAGCTCACCCACACAGAACAGGGTGCCCGCTCTGATGCCAATTGAAATTCCTGGCAACCTGACTGAAATATGATGTGCACAATGTTGGCACAACTGTCCGAGCGCGTGTCTACTCAGAACTACAATTAAAATAGCACAACGTAACAAAGCACAAATTAAAAGGAACACAGCGGAAATAAAAAATACACAGAGAGTTTGTTAACCCAGTTCGGAGCAACTCTCCTACTCTGGGGGATACCAATCCAGGAATGATTCCACTATTATAGTTCTAGTGAAAAGACCAACGCAGACACACTACTTGACCTTGCACCTAGACCCTACCAGTGGCAACTCTATCTAGGAACTCCTAGATATGAGACCCCGTCTCAATTCCTACGAACAACACACACAGTATTGTTATCAAACACACAAAACATAAAACACAACCAAGAGAAACACACGCTAATAACACATACTCACTCCGTACTTAAAAGCTTAGGAGCAGCTTACAAATTACAACTCAAAACAAACTCAGTCCTTAGCTTGAATCAGGGAGATACAAGCAAGGCTCACAATTAACAAACAAAACCCTAAAAACCTTAAAACACACGCTTTGCTAACACACACGGTTTTTAGTTACCCAACTAGGGTTTGCCTTCACGAATATATAGTACTGAGATAGCACGGTTTTGGGCTTCAAAATAGAGCGTGGACATTGTCCGGTCCAGCTGAAACAAACTTCTAGAAATAATAAAAAGCTTCCAAATATAGAATGATATCTTGTAGAACAAATAGCAAGGCAAATAAAACTTCAAGCAAATCTTCAATCAGATACACGCGCCTTGATCAGCAAGCTAGAGGAAAATAAACTTCAAGCAAATCTTTGGAAGATTGCGTACACAAATATAAAGCGCTAGCTGGCGCGAAAATCACAAGTCACATAATGCTGTTCCATATGCTACAGCATCTGTCCCAACATCGGGCTAGTAGGTGTTTTTGCAAAATGTAGCCAATCTACAAAAACCCAACAAAAACCTAACCCAACTTGTTTGTAAGTATCTACTCTTGTCAAATTAGTACAACTTCTTGTTCTCTGAACGAAGCGAATAGGTCGGAGTAAGCGCCATCACGAGCAAGGTTTTGAGGCCAAGGAGAGCGCCAGGAGAAGACGACAGTGCCGCTGACAGAGATGTCGAAGGAAGGAGGATGTGACTTGCTGTCGTTGTTTGAAGATAGAATAGAGGAATGAATTTATTGTATGGATTAAATGAAGAATCGGTGAAGAAGAAGAGGGTGGGCTGGTTTTTGGAGAGGGAGGAAGAAGGAAGAAAAAAAGCTGCGTTTACTTAGCATCACTTGGAGAAGGAGGAAGAAGAAAGGGGTATTTTTGTCTTTTCACATGGATCTGAAGTCATTAAGGGTAAAATGGACCATTCATGTTTCATTTGCTGATGTGTACTTGTTTTATCCCAATCAGAAAGGGGGTAAAAGAGAGGGTACAAAATCGCTCAATTAAAATGATGGGGTGCAAAATAGCACAATTGGCAAAAGATAGGGAGCAAACTGCAATTAAGCCAAAAAATTATTGTAGGGACAAATATATAACACGTGACAAGAAAAAACAACAATGACTTTTAAAAAAACATAAAATATAGAATAATAATATTTTAATTTATATGAAACAAAATAATATATAATAACTCATTATATTTGGTGGGAGTGAACGTTTTTAAATATAGAATAATGCTAAGAGAACAAACTCTATAACACACATTTCATCGGACTTTTCTCTATTCGTTGAAATTCATATAGATCCTATCAAATTTAAGATAATGTACGGAGAGGCTTGATGTTATTTTTATGTGGGGTACACTACCATTTTAGATGTCTGATATTTATTGCCTAATTATGTGAAGTAAAATGTCTAGTTTTTTTTTTTTTGACAAAATAAAATGTCTAGTTAATTAGGATAGCATTTCTGTACCATAAGAAGCTGCAGCTCAACAATTCGATTTTTGAATAATTCCCATTTTAGTGTATAGTACATTTAATTAGGACTAGTCCTTTGAGTACTTTTGACCAAACTAATTTTTTTTTACCAAACTTAATTCCCAACTTGTTTTGGTTTATTTGAAACTTAGAAAATTGAAAATGTTCCTCAAAAAAAAATTTGAAAATGTTAGAGCACATGCTAAATGACAGAAATTATTTTACTGAATTATGAAGATTATAAAGAGAAGTTAATACTGAAGATGTCTCAAATTTGACTGGACTGTTAACTAAGAGTGACCATGTGATGTGAGATATAAAGAAAGAAGTTAGCATAGATATTCTTTCTCGATCTACATTATAAAGCCTAGTATTATTTTTAAAATAATTCTTAAATACTAAATAATGCCATCAATGAAAATGTTTAGGTAGTAGGATATGCCAGAAATTAATTTTGTGACTTTTCTTCACATAAATATGTACTGTTGTGATTTAATTTTCTTCAAACTTCTTTTTGACTGGTTAATTTTGTTCAAACATAAAAGCTTGTGATTGCTGCTTGCATATTTGTATACATACTACATAGGCACCTAGATATCTTGTACAAACTTTCATTGCAACCTCTACAAAGGGGGAACACCTTCTTAATATTACTGCTAAATAACTTATGTTAAAAAAAAATTACTTCCTCCGTCCCTTTTTATAGGAGTAATTTACAAAAATCACGTGTATTAAGAAAAGTTGTTACAGTAATAAAGTTGTCTCAAATGTGTGTAACTATTACTAAATTACCCTTAATTAAATATATATTTAATGTTAACTTGTCATATACCAAGACAAATTGATAGTATAAATAAGGGGTATATTTAGAAAAAGAGTAATTAATGCATCTAGGAATTTCTATATGATCTTATATTTAGGGACAAAATTTTTTTGTAAACTACTCCTATAAACAAGGACGGAGGGAGCATGTTAAAAAGGGTTTTTGACCTAATGGATAACGCCTCTAATTTTAATAAAGATTGTGAGTTCGATTTGTATAGTCTTCATATTGTTATTCTTCTTATTTTATACTGTGAGGTTAAACTGTATATTTTTTTTTAAAGCCTCATAGTAACATTTAATTTAGGCCAACAAGTTTGTTGCTCGGACCGTCAATCTCTTATGATTTAAGTTCATGAGAAAGTCTTACATGGTCACTAGTATTTAGACACATTATTTAGACGCACACACATAAAAATATATATCAATCAATTATATGAAAAATATGTGATATTTTATTATTTTCTCGTTCAAATATGTGTTTGTTCAAATAGTGTATCTAAATAATTGTGACCATAAGTATTTTCCGAAGTCCATTGTTATAGATAATGAGTCAATTCCTTCAACTAAGGATGATGCACCAATGAAATCATGTGTATCCACTAAGATTAAATCCTTGTATAATTTAGCATCTTATCATACTCTTTCAGTCTTTCATTTTCATGAACTTTAATGTGTTCCATTTCAATGAAACAATAGGCATTGAAAGTTGATACAAAATTTGGTCGATACAAAATTTGGTCCCATCAATGTTCCAAGCCATACTATTGAGCAACATGTGCTTAAGCAAGTCAACAATTTCTAGTATAGCATCATCTACTCCTAAACCTTAGCCACCACCTCCTAGATATAATTTCTATTTTCGAAAAATTCTAGATATGATATTGTTCATGAGAGTGCACGTGATTTCCTTATGAAGGACTGTATAATGGTGTTTTTCAGATAGATGCTACATTTATTATATTTACCTCCTAGATGTTGATTGTTATTTTATCTCTTACTACCGTTAACTATGACTTGATAAAGCCACAGAATTATTTGCAACCTCTTCATCCATTAAATAGTTACCATACTTGTGAGTTATGATTTGAAATTATCTGAAACAAGATTTAGATTTAATCCTTGCAAATTCAAATACTGTTATTTTTAGTCGCTGATGTCAATTTATTGGATCACGTGACGAGATTTTATTGGGTCATGTATGACGTCAGAAAACTACAAACAATTTTTAAATTTGCATGGTTGAATCTAAACAAAAAAGCTTACATTAACTAAAACACTACAAGTGCAGTAACTAAAATCATATTTAAATGTAGTTTATATTTCCTATCCTGTTAAATAAAAAAGCAAAAGACCGGTATACCCTGAAATATAGTAACAATTACTTCTG
Source organism: Medicago ruthenica (assembly GCA_018208015.1). Lineage (NCBI taxonomy): Eukaryota > Viridiplantae > Streptophyta > Magnoliopsida > Fabales > Fabaceae > Medicago > Medicago ruthenica. The sequence continues at coordinate 8,953,405 of CM031373.1, forward strand.
AGTTTTAATTATACTATTTTTAAGCATCTCAGTCATATCTCTGATTTATGTTTAACTGCATTTCATGATATACTTAAGGTCTAAATGAAAATTGGTAAAATTAATTTCAGACTTCACTTATCATTGTTGTTTAGGATAAAATAACTGCTAAAAGAGTTTGGCAGAAATGAAATCAGACACCAAGAAGAGCTCTCATGGGCTTCAACCTAAAAGAGTTCAAGTCTAACCGATGTTTTAAAATCAAACCGGACATGGAACTGGCGAAACCTCAGGATTATGGTTTAACCGCTTCAAACCACGACCAAACTGCTCCAATAACTTAACCATATATAGTGCCGGTTCATGGTTCAACCAATTCAACCACCAGATTCAGTTCGATTTTTAAAACATTGGTTCTAACATCTTTCCAAGATGACATGGTATGGTTATGATATGTGAAGCACAAATACTCATCGGATTAGGCGTGTCTTGGTGTCGGATACATATCATGTCCGACACATGACTCCGACACATACGATTACATTGAATTATGTCATTTTCTCAAACTATTATCGGTGTTGATATGTCTATGTCCATTTCATGTCCGTCCCCGAGTCTATGTTTCATAAGTTGTAATTCATAACAACAACACACAAGTGAAACAATTCTTATAGGAACACAAAAATGTTAAATCTAATAACAGAATCAGTTAATTCTGTTTAGTTAGTTACATTTTATGTTTGTTCCTTTTCCATCTATAAAGACTTTGAATAATTCACAAATCAATTAATGAATTCATTCAGTATTTCTTCTCTCTTAACATCATAATACAATAAGATAACAAAGGACTAATATAAAAACCAAAAGAGAGAAATCAATTTTATTTTATTTTCTGCAAGTTGGATACAAAACTTGAACCAGCAAAACCAGCAGAACCACCAACAACACAGAACAAAGCAACCACAGCCTGTAATCCAACCTCGACAACATTATCTTCAGGAACAAGATAAACAAACAAAGGACCTAATAGAAATAAAACAAAGCTGAGTGTGAAGAGTGATCCTGGAGTTGATGGATCAGTAGCAGCTGATAAAACACCAAGTTCTTCTGCTTTTGAGAGGAGACCAAGTTTCTCTATTGTTGATAGAGATAATCCTGCTTTCTCTGCTGCTGATAATAAACCTGCTTTCTCTGCCTTGGTTAACAGTCTCAGTTGCTCCATTCTTGTGAGGAGTTTAACGGATTGTGTAGATGTTACAGCACTCCTAGGTTGTTCCCCAAGTGGGAATACAGTTGAATTCTGCAATTGTGCTAGTGACTTAGTAACTGTAAGAAATTCAACTTTTGTCCCCAAAAAACAGGCTGCTTCTACTGCAGACCACTTTAACAAACGGTCTATGGTTATCCACCACTTGAAAATTACCGTAGAAATACCGATGACAGTCGATGTCGCTTTTGGAAGTAGAAAATCGAAGTCATTGTTGCTGTCATTGATGATACGGTGACTTGATTGGTGTGTGTTCTAACAAAACAAAGAAAACGAATATGAGTTGAGTTTTGTTGAATCATTCGTTTTCCCATGTTTTTTCGAACTAGTACCAATCAAGTCACTGTCTCACTCATTAAGACAGAGCATTGTGAGTTTCTACTTCCGACATGTACTAAGAGTCATAGTTTCAGGTTATTTTCAAGTGTTAATCCACCGTGGACACCTATCTAAGTGGACCACAGTAGAAGTTGCCCAAAAAACATGTTTTACATAATGTCATGTTTAGAAATGCTTTGCTTAAATAGGTCTGGTCTGTCAAAAAACCTAAATTCTAAACATGATAAGTTCACTAACATATGCCATTTTGACAGTATAATTCCTTTTTTTTCCTTAAGAGTCCAGCGAGCGACAAAACTCACACACACATAAAGTGTTGAGAAGTAGGGAATCGGGAGTTCAAACCCGAGTCTGAGCAAATCAAATGTCTCCTCAGTCTTTTACCATATGAGTTGTACTTATGGGCCAAAAGTTTTATACAAGTCTGTTTATTAATGATCAATTAACTAAAGACTCCTATAACAAATTAGGGTTTATATATATACCTAGGCAATGTCATGTCGTCAAAGAGCAATGCTTAAAGATAATTGAATCACAATGATTATAAGTATAATGAATTTAAAATTATCCTATGTTTTAAACGGATTGAACTCATACAATTACCATTAAAACTAGTGTTCAATGCTGTTCACACATTGTTAAATTTCACAGATAAGTTTTTTATCCTTTCTCATACTTAAAGTGGTAAATATATATTATAGACATGTTCCAGTTCCAGTTCCACACAGGATAATATTACATAAAAAGAATCAAAATAACAAGTAATAATTATATAGTTAATGTTTTGCACTGACCTTTTTAGAAGCTACAGTTCTAGAGACAGAAGGAACTGGTTTGGGAGTAGCCATGGATTTGACCAGAAAAGGTGAGAAAGTGTGAGAGTTTTGTGTTGAGGGAGGAGAGTAGAAGATCAAGCTGTTACTACAGATGGATGCTGAGGACTTCATTGTCATCATCATAAGTTTCTTTCTTTTTCTGTTTTTTCCTTATCACTTAGTAGTTGTGATGAACAAGATTATCATAAGCAATGATAATGAGTGGATGATGATAATTGATGATGAGGTAGAATAGAGACCATGTATTGGTTTTCCATTATGTTTTTTATTTTAAAGTTTTCTTTTTTAATTGAATTTTTACACAAAGAGAGAGTAAGTGTGTGTTTGGTTCTGCGGTGGATAGAATTGATTTTGACAGAATTGAGTTTGGCAGAATTGATTTTGACAGAATTGAGTTTAGCAGAATTGATTTATGTTTGGATACATTAATATAAAAGTGAGTTGAACAATAAATTTTAGTGTAAAAATTACCCAGAATCAATTCTGCAGGCAGAAGCTACGATTTCTAGCTTCAAGTAGAATCAATTCTGGAGGCAGAATCAATTCTACTTTTAAGAAACCAAACAAGCCAGAATCAATTCTACACGTCCAGAATCAATTCTGGCTGCTCCCACCGTGCAACCAAACAGGGGCTAAGGTTGATAATTTAACATTCTTATGTTTGATTCGTGTACCTGGAGCTTTTACCGGTACATTCGTAAATTGAAGTGTGTTGATACAACGGTTTTCTAGATCAATAAATTAATAATTATTTTTAAAAAATTAATCATTATTTGTGGACTTTTATGTTTTAGAAAACATAATTCAATAAGAAAAAACATCATTTCATACTAAATTTTTTACATTTTATTCTAAAAAATAATCAGTATTAACTATTGCGAATAATAAAATTAAGAAAAAATAAATTTACTTTCGCCGACACTTTTTAGTAAATAAGATTTAGTTTCAAGAATTGCTAATGAGTCAACGTATTGGTCATATAAAACAAATCCAACCTTGTCCAAGCCGCCATTGTGGTAATCTCCTTCACGATTTCTCTCAATACTTTATTTATGAGGCACAAAACAATGACACTTCTCAGTTTTGTCTGCTTGTGGCGTGGTTGCTAGCAATGCAGCCTCATCAGTTAGTGCCTCTGCACACTTTTGTTGGAACAAGAAGACGGCTTGCATCTTCATCTCCGGTCCAGTGAATTTCTCGATATTCCACTTGGTAACCATGGTGTTTGTTTAATGATTTGTTGCGATTGTTGCACAATGGACGCCAATTATTGTGAATTTAATCAAAACTCATTACTTAAATGTATGAAGCAAAATTAACAACAATAAAACCAAACTGAGCAAACAAGCATATACAATAAAAAATAAAAGGCTTAAACGCACTTTTAACCCCCTAACTTTATAAAAATAGTGATTTTGGCCCCATATTAAAAAAACAACAATTCAGTCCCTTAACTTTACACTCTTTTGCAATTGTCAATTTTGACTTGGTCAAAGCATACGTGGCTCCTCACTTAGTAAGTTGGACGCCGCGTAGGAAATTTTTATATTATAAAAAAAGGTAAAATCCATGTGTTAATTTGGAAAATTAATAAAATAAAAATTAAAAGGAAAGGGAATAGGCTGGACACGTGATCTCTCTCTCAACCCTTCTTTCTCTCCCTTCTTCATCATCATCATCACCACCGACCACAATCTCAATTCAAAACTAACACCTATTTTTTTCACCTTCAACCTTCATCAATGGTGTTCCGATATACAATTTGACAACACTAGTTTTGTGATTTCCCCTATTGTTCTCGTTTAATTGTTGTTACCAATCAAACTTATATTCAAGATAAATTTTTAAACTAGCGAGACAAAATATGACAAGTTTTATGAATAGCTTATCATATTTTTGTTCTAACAATGAATTGAGTCATGATATATGATACAATTATTATATGTTGTCTTTTATCCTAGCCATCAAACACACTTTAAAAAGACAAAAAATTAGGACATAAGAAGTATTGTTTATCAACAAAGCTTAATTTTAGATTTAACGAGTCAAGTGCAAGTATTTAATAGTAGAAGAAAGTAGGAAATATAGAGCACAACTTCGTGCACAAAACAAAACTCTCTATGTCGAGGAAATATGGCAGTAGAATGGAAACACAAATTTGTTTTACCAGCATGTTTTCTATAGTTGGAGAGTAATTTTTGGATGGACACAAACTTTTTTTTATAGGTGAATGGACACAAAAACTTTGCATTTTATTTGGCCAAACACAAATAAAAAAAAATTCAAATCATATTATTATTTAAAAAATTATTATTATTTAATTATTATTTTGCACCTTTTTTTATGTGTGTGACCAAATAAAATGTCTAAATCTTTACGTCCATACAAAAATTGCTCATTGTTGGACTCATGGACACCGGTGGAGCTTCACGAGGAGTTTAGGACAGAAGGTGGCAATGGCCATTCGGACAATTTAAAAAAAAAAGTATCCGCTTGAGACCCGCTTGAAAGAGTAGAGTACTAGTTTTACCTTTCGCAAGTCAAACTACACTACTAGTGGATAAGTCTCATAACATATGTCATTTTTAGAAAAGGGTGAAAAATCCTATGGGATTTATCTAACAAAAATAAGAAAAGGACGGTTAGTTACAAATAAGGAAATAAGTGGTAAATGATCAACCTTCAATACAAGTGAACCATGCCCCCTCCATTCACAAAGAAAATTCATATGGCCATACATTCCCCCTCCTTCTATAAATACTATTTCATTTTCCTTTGTTTTTGCAAAAACACTTGATGAATGTTTGGAACCACTCCGATTTCAATAAAATTGTGGTGAAAAACCACAACAACTCATAAGCTAGCTTAGCTAGCTTTTGATAAAACGCACGGGGATGCAGGATTTTTTTGCAAAAGTTTTTTTTCTAAAAAGATACTTAAAATATTTTTGAATGAAAGATACGGTGATTTTCTTCTTCACACCTTTCCACTTGGCTGAAAATATATGTTTCTAGGCGAAAAACTTTCCTTCCTCTAACCTGTTTACCTCTTTAAAGCAATGCCTCAATTGTTTTTTGTTTTTGTTCAAGTTATATAATATACATGTATTCATATTTTGAGTACTTTATTATTCAAGTATTCTATTTCTAGTTTGCTATGATTCAAGCAATTTATTTAACTTCTTTATGACTTAAGCATTATTTCACGCTATGTATTATTCGATCATTTTATCTAAATTTCTTTATGATTCACACATTTTATTTCAACCTCTTATTTGTGATTCAATTACTTCATTTAATTTCAAGACTTATTTATGATTCAATAAATTTATCTATGTTTTAGTATATTTTGATATGTCTTAGACATAGCAAGAGGCTTGAAACTTCACATATGTTCAACATGAATAAAGTTTTTGAATCATAAATAAGTCATGAAATAAAATAAGTACCTGAATATAAAATAAGAACTTTAGATAAAATGGTTGAATTACATAGGACTTGGAATAAAACGTTTGAATCACAAAAGACTTGAAATAAAATGTTTGAATTATAAATGACTTAAAATAAAGTGTTTGAATCACAAAGAACTGGAAGCTATAGAATACTTGAAACGTAAAGAGATTGCGATAAAATCCATTAATCACAAAGAACTTGAACAACACAATAAAATCAATTAAAACACCACGTCTTAAAAGATAAATAAATTGGATAGAAGGAATTAAAAATTTTCACTGCACACACATTTTCAACCAAGTGGAAATGAAAAGTAGAGAACAAGAAACTCGCCGCAATTTTCACTACAAAAATTCTAGGTGTTTTTGCAAGAACAAGGGAGAACGAAATAGTATTTATAGAGAGAGAGAGGGAGTGTATGGCCATGGATTGCATTGCAATTAAATTCAGAGGCAAGGGTTATGTTCGTCATTCACAATATTCCTTACTAAGGGTTATGTTCTCCATTGTTCATGATTAATTTGAGTATGCTAAAGTTGGTAAAATCATGTTTTATTCATGTCAAAATTCATGGTTTGTTATATTAATTTGATAAGTTGTCAATTTTGATGATTTTGATGAATAACATGATTAATTGAATGTAAATAAATTAATTTGTTGTTGTTGATGTGTTGCTGCCATGATTCATTAAAAGGATAAAAAGATTATATTAATTATGCGAATTGTTGACAATTAAGTTGTTGTTGTGAAGTTTTGGTAAAATGACTTAACTTGGTTAATTTTGATGATCTTGATGATTAACATGTTGTTGATGATGTTTGTTGATTAATAAATTGGTTATGAGCATGAGTATGTGTTTTGTTTGAGAAATTATAAGGTTATGTTAAATAAGTTGTGGTTTAAGCAATTATTGATATGTTATGGTGAAATTGCTTAATTAAGTGAATTTGTTTAAGTTGTTGCTGTTTAGTTAAGTTGTTGTCATGATGTTGAAAAGAGTGAAAAGAATATGTTGGTTGTGTAACTTTGTTGTGAATTAAGTTGTTGTTGGATTTTGATGAAATAGCTTAAATGGATGAAAATGAATAAGTTGTTGCTAAATTGAATAAGTTGTTGTTGGGATAGTTAGAATAAGTGATTATGGTGATGTTGAACATGATGTAATGTTGTTATTGTTGTTATACATGTTTGTTTGCTACGTTGTTGAAAAAATGAATTTTGAGACGATGGTTGAATATAATCGAAAAGCCATGAGAACCCATGATGAATTGATGTGTTGTGGTGTTTTAATTGTTCCTTTTAGGTATGTTATCTATGGGTACTGTTTATACAACGAATTTGGGTTGATTGGCATGAAAAATTGGATTTTGAGAAAAATTATATGTCTTCCCGTAAGGGAAAACCTGTTTTCTGGACCAGAAAACAGGACTTCGCTAAGTGAAGTACCTGGTCGCTAAGCGACCTTAGCAGTGACATCATCAGCTGTTCTGTGCATTTTGGCCCTTTGGGGATGTTTCCTGTGTATTTCTTTTGAGCTGTTTTGATGAATTATTGCTGGATGTTGATTGCTTGCATTAAAATAAGTTGGATTGTTTATTTTGAGACGAAAACGATAAATTATGAAATAAACTTGGAGTTTTATTTTGAGCCGTAAAATACATGCAAGTATGCTAAATGCTTATGTTTATATGAATGGTGTTGTAGCATGATTTAAGAAGTGAAATAATGATAGTTTGATGTAATTGTGTGAGATTAAATCATGAAATGTGAATTATAATGAATAAATGTAAGATGTTGAGACATTTAAGATATGACGATGATTAAACTCGCTGCAATACATTAATATGAGATAATGATGTTAGATGTGGCTTAATGCATTATAGTTGTGATTTAAATGATGATGTGATGATAACATGAATTGTGTGGAATGTATTGATTTGATAATGCAAATGAAAAGTGGTGAAATGTAGCATTGTTTGAGATCATGATTTATAGTGATGTGTATTGTCAAGTCCATACGTGAACATCCATGCATTCATTGTCGGTCAAATGTAGTTTGATTTAAGATCAAGATTTTATATGTAGCTTGGTTTAAGACCAAGATCCAAATGTAGCTTGATTTGAGATTAAGATTTTATATGTAGCTTGGTTTAAGAACAAGATCCAAATGTAGCGTGATTTAAGATCACGATGGTACCGCATGCTTGTAGAGTCGTGTTAGGCGCATTGCATACACATGAGTCGTGTTTGGTAATGTTTTGGTGTGAACTTGTGCATTTATATGGTAAATGTCAAATTGTGGATGTGTGGAAATTATGAATGACTCATAATTGTGTTGGTGATGATTTATAGTGAGATTATGATTAATTGTTGATGATGTATATGTAAGTTGGCAATTATACATTGATGAGAATATGCTATGATTTATGAAATCATGTTTTGGAGTGATGATGTTTTTAAGTTACTAATGATGATGAACAAATTATACGCGTGTTGTTAACCAAGCTATTTAAGTTGGATGCTTTTATGTTGTCGAAGTTTTGCCTGAAACTTACATGCGTTTATTATATCCTTTTGTTGAACATATATCTTACCCTCCAGCGGCTTTGTTGTCGCCTCACCCTCGTGGTGTAGACTTGCAGGTTGAGGAGTAGTTGCTCGGTGAGTTGTGCGGAGGACAGCGTTACGCCTAATCCTTTTTATGTTGCTTTGCAGATGTCTAGATTAGGTTCTCTGATCTAGGAGTCTGGGAATTTTATTTCATTTTGTTTTGGATTATACATTATGATGTATTCATTTCAGATTTTTATGTTGAGACCCGAGATGATATTTTGCTGAGATGAATTATTTTCCATTGTGTTGTGATTATTGTTGATGAGATTTTTATTATGAGTATTTGTAAGAATTAAATGATGATTTGTAATGTCCCGATTATGTTGAATTACATGATTTATTATTTAATTAGTAGTCTCGGGGATCGGGGTCTTATAAACTACATGTTCAAGCATTTTTGGAGGATTCTCTCTCGGGAGGTATTCAATGGTGGAGTCAGAATATCGAGAACAATAGCCCTTACCCTTCTCTTTGTCACCGTTATCACGACGTTTTCCATCATTGCCTCTGTTGGATTGTTTGCTCTTCATATCTTCTTCAACTAGTTTATTTTGTTCGTAGTTGATATAAGGTTGTGCGCGATGGTGGAGAGTCTCGGCGGCTCCTATAGTCAGGAGAGCGACTGCTACTTCCTTCGTCTTTCATCGTGTATTCACTGAGACTGAAACGGCGTCTGCAATCACCACTAGAGTGGCATTCTTCTAGCTGCGTAGCAATCTCTGTAGGAATCTTTTCTAGATTCTCCTTTAGTCGTTTCAATCTTTCACTCTGTTGCTGAAGGAGGTTCACGAGGCTCTCCAAAAGTGTGTTCTCCTCTTTAGGCGGTGGAAGAAGAGGATCCTGGTTCATTGCTTCCACGTGATTTTATGTGGGGAGGAAAGGTGGTGGAACCGATGGAGAAAGCCCCGTCACGGTAGGGATCACGTTGTTCGCGGTCGTCATAGAAGCTTCAACGGCGTTCTCGTTTTGGTTTATAGGCTCAAGGACGGGAATCGATCGATCTTGAAGAGTTTGGATTGTCGAATGAACTTCGACTACGGTGGTGGATCTACTCGAGGTGGTTCTTCTGTGAGTTCCATCCATAATTCCTTGATCAAAGATGTAATTGTAAACCGTAGCGGTGCAGGAACGTGTAACCGAAAGCGGTTACGGAGGAGGAACGCGTAACTAAAAATGGTTACATTGGAGAATCGTTTGAATCACAGGGAATTTGTGAACGATCCCCTCCTTCTAGCGCCAATTGATCTGTCCAGTGACAATCGAGATTGTTGAACGATTGTTCGCGATGCACCGGTGTGGCGGAGGTTTAGTCTTCACGGCGGAGGAGAAAGGTGCATGCATGCACGTTAGAATTCCAATGCTCAAGTCAGTATCTGAGAGAGGTGGTTATGTGCAAAAGGTGGTAAAAGTGAAGTGTACCGATGATGAGGTTGAGTCACCCTTATATAGGCACGGCGAACACTAATGACTCCCGTGAGATGCGGCGCCATCGAAGGAGGTCGTTGGTGATGATGTGGACGATGGAGATGGAGTCAGGGCATACTCTTGTCCGGTTACCTGCAGAGGACTTCACATGTTCTTGCACCATATTCCGCCTTTTTTGTCTTGGGCTATGCCTTATTGAGCCTTATACGAGTATTAAAATTTTGTACTGGATGCATTAATTTACAATTACTAAAAATTATCTCATAATATACATCACAATAGTAATATTACATCCAACTGTTCGTACAAATCTTTTCTGACAAAAATACATAAAAATATGTCATCTGAATACAGGTAAACTGAAACAACTAGAAAATCAGCACGATCAGTCCAAAGCTTTCTCCTTACCCTTGCTTCGTGCTACCTGTGAACCTGCATCAGAAGGAATGGGATGAGACATAATGTCTCAGTGAGTTCCACCCAACCTACTGTGGCAACCTCAAGGAACCTAGGGTCGCCATGCCTACTTTTGGCAATCTCGGGGAAACCTATGATCGCCAAGTTTTAACCTTACCCATAAAGGGTTTATATCTGCCTGAACTTGATAACTGTATAGTCATAAAACTAGACTATGTCCTGGTAACTTAGTGATCGAGGGGACATCTAAGATCACTACCTGATGCCTGCCTGATAACATAATAAAGTATAACTGATACATATTATGTTAGATGTTAGCGTGTAACAAACATATTATCTGAGTTCATTTTATAGAATGTCCCCGAGTGGAGTAACCCTGAAGCACATTCCCCTGATAACCGGTGAAATTCCTATAGTAGGCTAATCACTGGACTCCTCTTACCTGTGTGTGTGGTTATCCTCACGGAAAGTTCCTCCCATTCCAGACGTATCCGGAACCCCCTGTTCTCTAACTAACGAGAACACAGAAGACACACTATAAACATATGCGTGGTTATCCTCGCGGAAAGTTCCTCCCATTCCAGCAATACTGGAACCCCCTGTGCTCTTTAACTGCGAGAACCCAGAAGACACATAGTTTTTCCTGATAATTAATTAGTCCTTATATGTGTGTGTGTGTGTATATATATATATATATATATATATATATATATATATATATATAATCCTGATATCTTCCTGAACATATATATGTGAGTCGTCATGTAGGTTCCCTAATGGGCTGACCTATTCAGAATAAATCTGAAGCGTACCTGTGCCATGACTTATCAACATATATTTATATACACTATGTGTAAATCCTGGTAATAACCTTGTACCACTATCTAGGGTACATCCTATCCTGAACTATTGCGTATATCCCCAGTGTCACTCTGATGTGAACATCTGGGACACGCCCTAACGTACATATGAATGTACCTGCCTGGTTAAGGGTATCCTGAAACTAACCCTTAACTAACCTGAAATCCTATGGATATAAAACCCATCTCTCTTATGATACCTATCCCTATCCTAGATTAATCCTTGAAGGTTCATGAGTGTCTCTACCCAAAGCATATCAAAGATCATTGGCATGGTACAGTTGTTTGTAATTAACAAGTCATTCTGGGCAAGATCGCTCTGCGACCCTGGACTTCGCTCTGCGATCCTGCGTCTGAACCTTCAGACTCTGAAGTCAGCTTCTGAACAGTGCTTCTGAGGTCAGAGTCTGAAGCCAGCTTCTGAAGCTTCGCAGAGCAAAGTCTAGGCGACGGTTTGGCGAAGATAGGCAGTGGCAAAACGCTGCTATTTCACAGAGTAAATCTCTTGGTCGCTCTGCGACTGTAGCAGAACTCAGAATGTTTCTGAAAACATGTTTCATTCTTAAAAACCTTGGTACCCACTTGTCCAGTGATCTTTGAAAACATGCCAGGGACTCGTTTGAACCATAAAAACATACTGTAAACACGGATTAACCAGGGATCAAGCATAGTATCAAAAATAGGGAAAACTATTCTTTTTCCTAAACCTTAGCAATTTGTTATGAATCTCACACAAAACAACCCACAAGGGATAATTGCTACTCTAAGGAACTCACTTAGAATTGTGCTGGTCGTGATAGGCTTTCTTTACCAAAATCTCAGCTTGATCTTTCTTTTCCTCAAGTTTCCCTTTACTTCAAACTTTCTCAAAACTTGCTTGCTTGCTGTCAACTCAAGGATTTAGAGGAGATAACTGGCTGATCAAGGCTGGTGCTGCTGCTGATCGAAATCTAGAGGGAGAGGGAGAGAAAAATCTGTTTTAGTGAGAGAAGGAAAATGAGATAATTATGAAAATATTCAAGTTTATCCCCTTTTATCACCCTTCCTCTCAAAATTACCATATTGTCCCTACTCACTCATAATTCCTCTGTTACTGATTAAAATTGCGTTTAAGTGGGATGTTACATTTCCCTAATTACTAACTAGTTACTTCCTGATTGGAGTAGGTTTGCACCAATATTAGGTAATGTCACCTCCCTAAGTACCTTTATCTCAGGGTTATGCTCTATGACTTGTTTCCCTAGTTACTAATCAGTTACTTCCTGATTAAGACAAATATACATCAATATTGGGTATGTCACCTCCCTAAGTGCCTATGTATTAGAGTTATGATTCAGAGGAGACAAATCTTACGCACGACGGCAAAATTAAACAGCATAAAGAAAATAACCGAATAAAGACTTTAAATTAAATAAATTATCCAACAACCAGAATAGAGATTCATCTTAGAACCCTAGCCTAAAAAGATTTAGTTACACATGGTAATTAAAGACAAATTACAAAATAAATAAAACATACCCTAGAGAAACTTGGAGTGAGGAGATAGAGACTCTTTCTTGGAAGCTACTAGTGTTTGCCTTCCTCTTGAACCACTTCGTAATGAACGAGAAATTATGAATGAAAGGCTTGATATTTATAGGGAGAGTTTCCACCTAAAGATGGACTAAAAAACCGGGATTTTTCCACTTAAAAGTAGCAAAAATCAGTTTTGGCCCGCATTTTGCAATGCTCGGGGTGCACAGGCCTTGCTCGAGCGCATGAGAGTGCAGAAAATGCACTCTTGAGGCCCCTACCCCATGCTCAGGGTGCCTATGAGTGCGTTCTGAGGCTTAAATCTTCGTTTCTTCGTCCTTTCAGGTGTTTGCTTCCATATAAGATGTCTTGGGACCTGGGAACATAATTCCTCCCACTGTAATGTCTTCTGAGGCCTCTTGGATCTTCATTCTTGATCTTTCCAAAGTCTTCACAAGTCTTCAGATGTCTTGCTTTGCCGATTTGCATGATTTCTTCGTGAATTACATCTAAACACCCTAAAATTGTCATGTTTCAGGAAGAATAGAATTACAAACTCAAATATAGAAAACATTACAAATGTCACGAAATCATAAATAATTGCTCTAATACTCCTCTATTCTGGATGTAAAACCTACTGAAAATGACTGAAAAACATGCTGAAAAACCTACTTGTCATCAGATACAATGAAAACCAAAGGAAAAACAAGGGGAAAAGTTGTGTGAACAGGCAACAAAAAAATACCAAAACGCAATTGAAACTAAAGAACAACTCCCAAACACAAGAGAGGATTAAGCCACCAGATGACGTAATTGAAAGCAAAATTAGGATGATTTGCCTTCAGCCACCAATATGATCGCAACTTAATTTTGTCTAAAAGGTGATGAATAGAGTTCCCTTGATGTTTAAAAATTGTAGCATTCCTGTCACGCCAAACAATCCAAACAAAAGAGAGCTAAATCAAGTAGAAAGCGTTGCAAATGTTTTTAGAGAAACCGCCCAGCGATCTTTGTTGAAGTAAGTGATTTTTAACACGGGCTACCTTGACTATAACAAAACCTAACCACTTGAAGATTTCATAAATAATTTGACCAAAGAAGTCACAAGTCAGAAAGAGATGATCAATATCATCTGAAATGACACATCCACTTGAACAATAATGAGTGCTCGATTGAAGAACCATTCTCCTAATTAAGTTGTCAGTTGTAGGTAGTCGGTTGCGAAGTAGCCGCCAAGCAAAAATGTTGACTTTTAAAGGAACCTCCTTATGCCAAAAAAATGTAGTATGATCATCAGGTAAAGGGCATCCCTTGCAGTCAGAAGGTTGTAAAGATTATCAACATTGTATTTGGAAGAGACATGAAGTTTCCAAATCCACCCGCCGTTCACATTAGCCTGCAAAACAATGGGTGATAAAAGAACACAACACTCACGTACCAACTCTTCCTCCCAAGCCAACAATCTCCTCATCCACCTCCAAGCATTACCTCCCTCTCCCCAACCTAACAAATACATATATGATAGAGTTACCGTTTTGTTAATACAAAAAGATGATTGTATCTATTCTTCAAAGTACCTTTCTCCAACGAAGGATCCCACCAAAATAAAGTATCTACTCCATCCCCCACCTCTTTCCGAATGTGATCGTCAAACCAACTGTCATCCCTCTCACCAACGCCCTCCATAACACTATGCAATTTTCGCCACCACACCAAGGTTGTGCTCCCCCCATCGCCAATATTCCCACCGTGCTCACCATACCTCGCAGCTAAAACTCTATACCACAAACTACATTTTTCCTCCAATAACCTCCAACACCAATATATTCACTTCTTGTCATATTAGTTCTTATAAATATTTATTTACATTCGAATCAATCTCTATATGAAAAAAGTTAATATCAACATTGAATGAATATTTTAACGTTAAAAATTATTTTGAATAAAGAAGTGCACTTTCAAAAATTATTTTAAAATTTCAATATTAATTTGAAAGATTATTATGACCCTTACTTACATATTCACGAATTAAAGCGATTATTACTTCCTCCGTCCTTTTGTATAAAATAGTTAAAAAAATAAATCATAGATATTAAAAAAAAAGTTATTGGAGGGAGTACCTCTTTATTATCTCTTAGTCCCCTTCTTTTGACCGAACACCGACAACACATTATTACCCTAAATTTCCCTTTAACATTACGTGGCATAGTGAAGTGTGTCCGACAGAAGTTGATGTAACATGCAAAAGAAGTAGACAGACGAAACACAAATGTGACCGTAGATGTTATATACAATCTTCTCCATTCATCACCACGTGTAACTTTTCTTATGCCTTTTTGTCATAATAATTCACAAACAGCACAACACATACACATCCATGAACATTGAATTTACACACATGATACAACACATCACCCTCTCTTCTTTCTTCTACCTTCTTATTCTTAACACCTTCTTCAATTTTCTATATTTTTCTTCTACTTCTTTCTTTCATCCAACACTTTTTTTTTTCTTCTTCTACTTCACAAAATTCTTAGCTTGCCACCCTGCAACATATTTATTCTCATAATTCCTATTCTGGTTTGTATATATTTTTTGCTCACAAATTTGTATTTGTATTATTATATTTTGTGTTTTAAATTCAACCTATTTTAACTTTTGTTTTTGTTTTTGTTTATATATATATATATATATATATATTATTTTTTTGCATAATATATGATACTCTTTTAAGGTGACCATGTAAATTTTAATTTGTGTGCCTAACTTGTACTTGCATTACTTTTTTTTGGTATTTCTTTCCTCAGAAAATTTTTCCAGGGAGTTCTTCAGTTGAAGGATTTTCCTCATTTTCTCATTGGTTTTAATGGAGGTAATAATAAAGAAAATGTAATTAATCAACTTCATTATTATTATTATTATCATTTTTGGTTCTCACTTCTTATCATGTGATAACCTAAGATTAGTGTGAATGTTTGTATTTGTTTTGTTTTTTTTCAGAGGTTTTATGGTGAGAAAGAGCAACACTCCAAAGAAATAGACCTTACTCTTAAGCTTTCTACTTGTGGTGAAAATGTGGAAGAAAAAAGGCTGATAAGGTCATCATCAATGGCTGGAGAGATAGGAAATATTGCTGGGTCAAATTGGTGTTCCTTTGTGCCATCTTTAGAGAGATCTTGCTCTCTTCCAATTGATAGTGAAAAGATAATGCTGCTAGAGAGGCAGAGAAGTGTGGCAGATTCAGAGCTACATGGTAACTTTTGTTTATTCAGCTATATTATATACTCTTTAGTCTTTGTCATGATTTTAAATTGTGGTTGCGGTTATTTTGTGAATCTTTGTATTACGGAAAAACTCAGAAAATGTGGTTGCGGAGACCTCAAAATCCTTTTATGTTTTGGCTACAATTATGGTATTTAGAATATCCACAATCGAAGTAAAACTAAAGAGTCCTTAAATGAGTCACATGTATTAATCAATCAACGACTCCAACGCACCACCTTTATTAAAAGCCATTAAATCGGTGCTTTTAATAATTTTATATCATTACATCAAAAGAGTCCTTGAATAAGTGATGTTTACCTGATTTCTTTCTTATTTTAATTGTGGGACCGGTTTATTATTGAAGAGATATAGTCTTTTGTATATGTGATGATGACTAATAGGTACCTAATTTTAATATGTTGGAGTCTTTATTAGGTAAAAGATTCTTCATTGAAGATGCTCTTACATTATCAATAATCGTTGCCATTTATGAATACTATAATGACATTATCAATATCAGGTAAAAAAGATACTGTGGAGGTTTTTTTACATAGCTTTGGAGACCATCTGACAGCATTACATCTGCAATTGCGGGAGCATTTTGCAGCATTACCACAATTGCAACCGTAATCTAGAACCATTCTAACCCTGCTTTTGATTTTTCAAATTGTTACCCTACATGTTTGGTATTTTTGTTTTACATTTCTAATAGTCTTTTACTCTTGTATTTATTTTTCATATGGTTCAACTGTGGTTGAACTACTTGAAATTATTGAATTACCTGGAGTTCCTACTGTTCGATCTCCGGTAACGTTTTTCTTTGAGTAAACTTAATTGTTTTTGAATCCGATTTTGAGACGTCATTCAAATTTCTTAACTGTTTTTTCATCCGATTTGTCTTGTCTCAACCTGAATCTTTCTTACTTCTTTTCATCCTAATCGATGCATTCACATGTGATTCATATATAGGTCCAAGACATTCAGCTGAAGGAGTAGTTGATTCCAAATTTCAGATACCAACCAAGCATGAAAATGATTCAATGGTTTTCAAGAAACCAACAGGCAAGGAAATTCCACTTCCACCTAAGTCTGATACTAAACATGAGAATCGAGCAAAAAAGATTACTCTCCCCGACTACTGTAGTCTTAAAGGTGATGTCATGGAGATACTGAGACAAATGCCGACCGTTACAACGACTGGAGATGGCCCAAATGGTAAGAGAATAGAAGGGTTTCTGTACAAGTATAGGTCTGGTGAAGTTTGTATTGTATGTGTCTGCCATGGTAGTTTCCTCACTCCAAAGGAGTTTGTGATGCATGCTGGTGGAAAAGAAGTGGCTAATCCAATGAAGCATATCACTGTTTATCCAGTCTCATTTTAGAGATCAATGGTGGTAATGTCTTTTAGATTTCGTCTTTGTTAGAATGTAAAGGTAAGTGGAAAAAATGAAACTATCTTTGACATAGTTTAGTTTCAATGCTTATCCTATGTTTTGTTCAAATGGGTTGTGTAGAAGAAAATTTCCATCGAAAAATAAATTCATGAAAAACTTAGCGGTATTACTACATTTCTGAAATGCCGTGGCTAACAAGTTTTACTCTGTCAATAGATCATACTCGATCATATGTGTGACTTTAGAAGTAGTTTTGATTAAAGTCAAACGATTTTAATGATACGACAATTATGAATACTAATGATGCATATGAATTAAATCATTTATGGTATAATGTTTAGAAATAAAAAAGAAAGAACGTGGTTTTATGATGCTAATACCATTGGAAGGTTTAAGGAATGCTTAATCCATTGAGGGTAGGCCTTGGTTGTGATAGTAGAATTTCATTTCCCCATTTAGAGAACCTTTGATTTCCTTGACATCAGATAGCAATTCCAATGGTTGCACAGGTGCAATCAGACTAAACCTATTACTATATAATATCAATGAAAAACTATACTTATCTATGAGTTCCCAACTATGATGTACTGAATTAGGCCTAAAAAGATAGACGGTATAAGCTATTTTTAAAACAAAAGATAAAATCAAATCAAATTATTTTCACAAACGGTCTTATTGTGCTTGTGGAAGTAAGTTGAAAAGAGTTTATGAAAATGTCATAAACTATTTTCATAAATTCGGTCAAACAGTCTCATTAGAGTTTATGTCATTAGATAAGTTCAAATAAGTCGATCCAAAACAGACCCTGAAATGGTAAATGAAGAATATCACTAACGAGTTAGAGCTGTCTCATGCAATGCATGTGCATGATATTAAAATGTCATCAAGGTGACAGACATAGTAAAATGGTTTTGTTCAAAGTCAAGAGACTCTAATGTGATCTAATGACAACATGTGAAGCAAGACAACCATTTGTTCTGAGAAGCATTTGGGGTAGATTTAGGGTTTTGAGGTGCAGCTGGTGTTCCTTTAACATTCTGTTGCCCTGGCTGCTTCACCTGCTTTCTCACGTCTTCGCTGCGTTTCGATGAAAGTGTTTTGTCTCCATCTGTCATTCTTCACATTACAAAAAAAAGTCAACCACTTTCTCAAGAAACCTAGAATCAAATAAAGATCATCATTTTAGTAGTTTTGGTATACTATGTAATTTGGCTATGTTAAGTTCCTATTCATGTAGTTTGAATATCGAATACACAAACATCAGCTTAAGTAAACCTATGGTGCATATCTGAAATCAAAATTATTTCCATTGCTATAGGAAAACACAGTAGACTTAGTTTTGAAAACCAACTTTAGAAAACTGTCTCCAATCATAATCTGAATAGGACATCAAGGTTTTTGATGTCTCTGCGACCTCAATAGAAGCCACGTCAGTTATATTTGACTGTGACTCTTAGCGAATTAAAGATCACAACATTACCGTGATTGCAGGCGGAATTGTAAAGATTAGTAGACATAACTTACACTTTAAATGCATAAGATCTGGTGCTCCCATCTGAATGATGAGAATGATCATTATTAGAATTAGAAAGAAGTTTGGAACGTGCTGCCGCAGTAGCAGATGTCGAATCTCCTTTACTTTTACTCTCTTGTTCTACACTAGATTCCATTATAACCTGTCTCATTGTCTCAGCAGCTTTTTCCTCAGTTACTCTCAAACCACCATCTTGTTCACCAAAATTTTGACTAATATCGTTGAACTTGGTACCTTGTGGTTGAGGTAAAAGTGGATGATGATTTGTTTGAAAACTACCAGACATGTTGTGACTGTGATTGTGATCAATAGGCTTATCCAACTCACCAGATTTACTTAAGTGATTGTGATCAATAGGCTTATCCAACTCACCGGATTTACTCAACAAAGCAATATCATTAGAGAAACTCATAGTTCCCATATGAATACTAAACAAAGATTCATTAGAAGCAGTGCTCCATTGATTGTTTGATTTGGTTCTATCAAAAACATGTAATGGAATTCTGTCTATGGAAGATGTAGCAGCAGGATCCTCTTGTCTTTCCATCATCTGTATTGGAGGGTTTTGTATTGTCTTAGGAACAACATCTACATCACTAGATTGTTGTTCATGCTTTGGCATTGAGCTTATTGGAATATCATCATCACTAGATTCTGAAGTTAACACGATATCATTTGGATGTACAATGGTATCTTCCTTGGTGTGACTTGAAGCATTTAGAGAATTCTGCATGTGTTGTTGAGTTGTAGTTTCAGAAGGAGCTGTGGAAAATGATGAAACTGATGAGTTTAAATTGTTAGCAACAGTATCTGTTCCAAAATGAGAAATGATTTTTTTGACAACCTATTTTAGACAATTATTTAAATGGTTATCACGGTTTAAATATGCGGTTGATTACGTTCAATAATAGTTAATGAATATGAAAGGTGTTGGAACTCACTAACCCATCAACATAATTTAACTAACAACGAATTTGGACGTGATTAACCACAAATTTCTTTCCAATTGAAAATGTATTTGTGGGGATAATAATAGTACCTTCATGTTTCTTATCAGCTGCATTATCAAATTCTAGCTTTTGAGTTGATTCAAGTGTGAACAAAGGGTCTAATTGTTGACTTGAAGAGGAAGCATGAAGAGGATGTGTTGTTTCCTCATGACTAGGTAAGCTCCAATGATCTTGATGATGCCATTCATTACCATGATCATGATGTTCAACAATCTTATGAGAGTCAGTGCTAGTACTTGTTGGTATTGGCTCAAAAGGTACTTGATCATGCAAATTTTCAGATTGAGTTGTATTCACACGTGTGATGTTAGTAGTGGTATCATCACCAAGTAATAAGAAGGGATTTTGTGATATTGATGATGATAATGAAGAAGTTTCTGAGTTATTTGGAAAAGAAGGATGAAAGTCACCAAAAGGGTTAGCATTATTTGCTTCCAAATGACTATTAATTGAGTTTTCATCACCTTTTTGCATCATTGAGGGGTTTGATTGGTCATTGGTAGGAAGAAAAGTTGAACTTTCTCTATGAGGTGTTGTAGTAGTGGTATTAGTAGTGGTTGCATTTGTAATAAAGTGAATGTGATCTTGTGAAATTTCTGCTTTCTTTTCTGAGATGAATGGTTCACTTTCACTTAAATTTGTTGAAGGAATAGTACTTAGATTAATACTAGATCCATTGCCACTTCCAGATTCCATCAGCCAACAGTGTCAAGTGATTTTTAGGATCTTGATATGCTGTAAAACAAGAATTTCAATCAAGATAAGTAACCATACACAGGGTCTACATGAAATGTTTTACTATTCATCTACTGATTGGTAGAAAGATCAAACTTTTAATGACGAAAAATTTAACCAAAATTCATCAAACTAGAAGAAAATTTCTACTATACATCAACTCATACTTATATTAAGACATTTATTTTGTAGCCAAACCTTCCCTAATGCACATTGGATTAGGTAAGGTTTCCATTTAAGAACATAAATTGAATTATTTGTATTAGAGTGAAAAGATAGGAAGATTATTAAATCCTACATGACAATTTTTGAAAAGAGAACAAAAATAGTTTAGAACAAGAGGTGAATTTTTTGTGATTCCAATTATAATTGCACCCTGCATGTGTTGCATAAATTAGGTTTAGCCTGTTAGGTACTTTCTTTCATTCACAAAACCTCAATTTTTATTTTATTTGCAATGTGTACAATTTCAATTCCAACAATATCATATATCGTCATATTATTAATTTATTTTAAGAGTAATCTTCAATATTACGGACGAAACACATGATTAACACTTACCTAGTCTGATTTCCGTCAAAGATCGAAGTTGTCGTATGTTTCTTGCCTCTACTCCTTCGTAAGATATAGCATCACTCTTATTTTGAATGATAGATGCAATTCTCAATTCTTCAATTTCTGTTTCTGTGTCATGCCTATCATTAAAAAAAAAAAGTTACACAAACAGAAATACAAGATGGTTATTTCTAACAATTTCAACAAAGGATTTGGTCAACAAAACAATGATAGAAACTATAAATACAGATTGGAAAACACATGAAATATGATGGATATTATGGCAAAGCAAATAATAAAAGAAAACCTATTTTTAAATGAAAACAGAAACAAAACCAAAATTTGTAAGCCATTACCTCAATTTCAATGTAAGAACAAAAAATTCAGGAATCAGATTAATTGAACAAAGTAAGCCTTAGAGAGAGAGAGAGAGAGAGAGATAAAGGAGACAGGACGTTGCACAAGGTTAGGCGTTTTCCTTGACTAACAAACATCAGATCTCAGGTGCCCCGTTGGCCAATAACCTAAAAATTAATTTTGGATTCAATCGATTTATAGTGCATAGAAATTAATTTCATATTCCTAAATAAAAATAAATTAATTTCATATATTTATGAGTTTAATTTATATACATCGTGTTATATACAAAAAAAAAATTATAAATACATTCATAAAGTGTTGTTACGTTATTTAATGAGTTAAACACATATGACTTGTCATACCTAATTAATTGATGTTTCAACATATCATTGACTGAATGTGTAAAACTTTTGTACATTGACAATATGTATAAATTAAAATCTATTTTAATATTATCAATCAATTAGTTTATGAGATTAACTTTCATGCATCGATGATGCAAACTTTTACACACGCATTCAATCAAATCATGTTAAATAGATATGTGTGAATATGTTTTAGGAAGTAACCCAAAAGTAGGTGTGATTTGTTGGATGCATATGGAAAAAAATGTTATATTGACGATGTATAAAAATTAAATCCTTAGCTTATAATTTATACTTGTTGTATTATTATTAAAAACAGAATTTATATACATTGTAGTTGGGTAGTTCAAGTGTTTTGAGATAAAAGATAAGAAGTTGAAGGTCTGAGATTAAATTTGGATAAAGGAAAAAAATTAATTTAACCACTAATTATTAACATTTCCTTTCAAAAAAAACTAATTATTAACATTTATTATTTAAAAATATATTTGTAACACCCATACTAAATTATCTAAAATATTTAGCATGTGTATTAATCTGATACCGGATACATTAAAATTTTCAAATATAATATATATACAAAACTACTGAATGAGTACAAATAGCTCGTTTATACAATATCCAAATATCATTTACAATTACACTCTCAAATACATAGATAAACTGTCAACCTCCTGAGCTTGATCATGACGAGCGTCTGCACTCCATCCAGCGTCTTCCTGAAGAACTTCCTGAACATCTCTTGCTAACCTATGAACCTGCACCAGAAGGATTGGGGTGAGACATAACGTCTCAGTGAGCTCCAGCCCAACCTACTGTTGGCAACCACGGGGGAAACCTAGGGTCGCCGTGCCTACTCTTGGCAATCTTGGGGATACCTACGATCGCCATCATTCTCTACATATTCCGCGATCAAGGGGAAACCTAGGATCGCTACATGTCTTTATCTCATCTTATACTTTTCATGTACATAATCTTATGCTTAGTGATCGAGGGGAAAGTCTATGATCACTTGCTAATGTCTAATGACTACTTTACCTTAACTCTTAGTACATATTTCGTACACATATACATATTCGTATTCGTATTCATAATCATCTTTTCATAACATAAGGTTAGAAGTTAGCGTTGAACAAACATTCATTATCTTGGTTCATTTTACGGAGTGCATCCGGGTGGAGTAACCCCGAAGTACATCTCCCATCATACCGGTGAAATTCCTATCATATCAGGCTAACACCGGACTCCTCTTATTTTTGTGTAGGCAACCCTCTCGGTGAAGCCCCATCCGGCATAATCCGGAGCCTGCTGGACACAACTTAACTTTGCATGTAGACAACCCTCTCGGAGAAGTCCCATCCGGCGTAACCCGGAGTCTGCTGAACATGCTTAATCTTTTAACATACGTGTGGACAATCCTCTCGGAGAAGTCCCATCCGGCGTAACCCGGAGCCTGCTGGACACGTTTAACATAGTCTTATAACTTACGTGTGGATAACCCTTTCGGAGAAATCCCATCCGGCGTATCCCGGAGTCTGATGAACACGTTATCATATTCTTTATCATTAAATTCTTAATTTAAGTTCATAAACATATCTATTACGTTCCATATTTCTTGTGCATATCTAATGCATTCTTTGAATATTCATTCTTAAAACTTAACCTATAAATAGGCTCTTAACTTTGATCATTGGATCATTCTTATTCTCATTAATTCTTAACCTTTGCACTTGAAAGTACGTCTAATACTTGCTATAGGCTTTTGCATACTTAATGCGTTTCTTAAGGGAACTAATCCCCCTATACGTAACCTATAAGAGGTTCTTAACTTAGAATATGGAATCATTCTCATCGATTCTCGTCTTATGTACCTGTAAGTGTTCCTTCCTCTACTATACTTTGTGCATAAAATGCATCTCTTAGGGGTAACATTCTCCCTATACTTAACATATGAACCTATTCCTCATGCCATATACTTAATACATTCTCTAAGGATAGGTCTTATAATGCTTATTAGTGACTCTTAATCATTACATGTTGTTTCTTGCGTCTGAAGCAATATTGGATAGCCGAAATGGTGCAAGCTTTGAGAAAGAAAACCATATGGTGCTGCCACTGTGGGATCGTGACACGATTTGGAAATCGTGTCACGATTTCCTCCCCAGAATTCGTGTTGGCTCCTGCCTGTAAAATCGTGACACGGTTGTAAAATCGTGACACGATTTTACCTGCAGTTGGACAGCATAGGGCAAGTTTCAAACATGTTTTCCACCATTTTTGGTCTACCCAATCATGCCCAAACATCATACAGCTTAAAGGAAAGTTTTCTAATGCATATTAACAGCTTACAACATGTGATAATCAAGAATCACTCACAACATAGAATTAGAGTACTAAATTCATAACTTTGATCATAATTCTATAAACTCTCAAAACTTACTCAAGCGGGTTATAAAACCCTGTGGAGCTCACCTCAATCATTGATAGCTTCCTTGCCAAGCTTCTACTCACCAAACCCAAGCTTGAATACACCTCTTCTCTTGATTCTTCTTATATCCTTCTCTTGCTCTAACTTTCCACACAAGCTTGCTAGCATGCACTTTTCACATGAATTGGAATGAAGTTTGATAGGTTGATGGAGAGGGAGAGGAGGCGTGTGGTTGAGGGAGAGAGGGAGAGGAAGATGCTGATTTTGGAAGAATGAAATGAAGATAAAGATAACAAGAAATATCTTGTTTCTTTCTTAAACAATCTCCTCTTTTCAAATATTTACTAAAATGCCATTCCACTTATTTACTAACTTGCCATGCTTGCTTCATAAGGTTCCAACACCAATAATCGATACTTATAAGCAGGATGTTACAATATTAATAGTGTAAAACTGTTTTACATATTCATCTAATTAAATCACTTTATGATACTTAATATTTTTAAGGTTGGTTGCCAAAATCATCTAATATAACACTCAATATTCACTATAGAAAGAAAAAAAAAAGGTGTCATCTTTACAGATCATAACTCTAAAAATTCATTATTATTAATATCATAATATTATATTATTATTTGTCATTTTTTTTTAAGGGTAACAGCCGTTATATTATAGTTTTTTAGCTCGGTAAGTGACCGTTGAAAGCAATATTTGTAGTGTTTTATTTAATTAAAGAGATTTTTTTTCCACCCTCTGGCTTTTTTACGTGTCTTCCAAAGTTTTTATTTTCCTCCATTCGGATTATATAATCTTAACCCTGTCAAAACTTAGAAAATGTATTATAATTGATATGAAGGTCTCAACATTGACCATGATATCATAACCACCATCAAAGAAAAACTAAGAAAGAAAAGTGATGAAGGAATTAAGAGCGGAGTTGCAATGAAAATGGAGGAGGTAAGGTTATTTATAACCGCAAAACCATCATAGAGTGTAACCAATGTCAAAGGAAACATTTAAAATGATCTAAACTTGTCAAAAAATACATTAAACACATCACAAATCGTTCAAACATTGCTTGTAAAATCACATTCCAAATTCTAGACAATTTCATATTATATAATCCGAATGCATGTCTAGTATTGGTCCATATTGTATAATCTGAACAAATTGTGTTAAATATTGTGTTTTGGAGAGTTTAACACATTTCAGGTTTTATAATCCAAAGAATGTTCAAAACGCGAAAAATAGAAAAATATGTCATTAAATCAAATTCTACATCAACAACAACAAACATTAAACATTACAAATTCAACAACGTAAAACAACATATTTTGACACAAACATGATCAAGGATTGGTCAAACTAAATTCTTCATCTAGTTTATCCATGCACACGCCCTTATTTCTTTGTAGGTCCTGAGGCAAATTAAAATTTCTTGAATATCATGGAAAGGTCTGGAAGTATCTACCTCAATCAGCACCTTCGAATTAAATATAGAGAACATGCTTCTCATCGTCGTCGTTCTGGAGCTTCATCTGGATGAACTAAACACTTCCATTTTAGTTGATCGATGAACAATAATACTAAACATTGTCCGCCATTCTTGCTTCTTTGTGGTTGACATGGCCATTAAATTGGTCTAGCCGATCCTTCAAGCCAGACAATATGACATCAACGTGGATCATAAACATATTAGGTTTCCCCAAGTTGTAGTAAATTACAGCTAGCTTGGTGTTTATATCTACGAGATAAGTGTTCATGATTTTGTGGTGTGGTTTGAAGATGAACCAAACACGCCAATTTACAGAAGGTTATGTGCGTCATGGACAACAAAAACAGTTGGTGCAATGTGGACCACTTTTTATTTTGTTTTTTTTTATTTGTATTTGTCTAGTTTAGATTGTATAATCTGAAATGTGTCAACCCTCTAATGCAAACGTTTTTACATAGCCTTGGCATGTTTTGGGTTATATAATATGAATCAATACAAGGCAAATTTCAGATTATATAATCCAAACAGTCTAGAATGTAGACGGTGGCTTGGTCAGCAAGATTGGCTGATTACATGCATTTTTAATGTGTTTTTTTTTTCTTTTCTGTATTTCATGGTTGTCTGCATGTTCAGACCTTCATTGACTGTTTTCATGGTCTACGTTTTCATTTTGCCTATAAATGCCAACTCATTTTTCAAAATTTCTCGTTCCAATTAATATTATTTCATTTTCTTTCTTTATTTTGTTTTTGGGGGCAGGGTTAGGATGTCTAGGTTTCACTGTTGTCCTTTTACACACATGGTCAATAGAGAACTTTGGAGCAGCAAGTTTGAGAATGGTAAGAACGATCAAAGTGAGATGTCCTACATCAAGTTGTACTTCAGATTCGTCTGGATCTGGGATTGTTCAGATCAATTTCCACCTTCTTTGGCTCCGTCATCTTGGGTTTCCAAATTCTTCTGAGGGCGCACGAGAGGCATGTCAAAGCTTCTCCCTCCTCCCACCTTCATCTTTTTGTACTATAGATTTAGCTTTAGATGTCAAAGATATTTAAATAATTAGTGTTACGTTAATTTAAATATATTATGGATTCCTGTCAAACCGAATCCTCTGAATCCTCTCTTCCCTCTCATCAACCAACCTCCACTGCCACACAATCTCAGTTTTCCTCCCCTCATATCCAAACCTTATTGGTCCGATGTAGCTCAGCGCAACACCACCAACAAGCTTCGTTAGCATCGAACGATCTTTCGGGGTCGCCCCCTTGTTCTCTGGGTTAGTTATTTGTAGAGCTTTATTCAGAATTGTGAGGATCTGAGGTTGGTTTTTTGTTTTGTATCTGATTGTGTCGATGATGGTGCACATCTCGCCGTATTCTTGGCTGCTCGACTCAAAAACCTCGTCGAGGTTGTTTAAGTAGCCATCGGCGCCACCGCAGACTACTATGTTACATTCACGATGCCATTGTCTGGTTTCGTCTTGGTTCATTTGGTGTTTGCTTATGTTTCAACAATTTGGGCTAGATTTGTAAATCTAGTTTAGATTTGCATTGACGGTTGTAGTTAGCAGTCCCTGTTCGTGAGTTTCGCGGCGGTTCGGTTCTGTTCCAACTTCCTTGTTGCATAGACTGGAGACGACTGCCTTCATTGGGATGGTTGTCACTGGTGGTTCTGTTATGTGGTGTTTTGAAGATCCTGGTTTTTACAGGTTCTCATATCAGAGCTGGTTGAATCTCGTTTCTGTGGTGTTGATGTTCTGCTTAAATCTGTCGGAGTGGTTCTCTGGCGAAATATTTTTGTGGGTTTGAGTTTCAAATTAGATCTATTCTTCCGGCGGTTCTCTTTGTAGCCTTTGCTTATTGGGAGTTGGTCATGTGTGTTGGCAGTTCCTACGACAGATGATTCATATTGATTTGCCAAAAATGGTTGTGTAAACTTGTTGTACTTGTCACAGTGAGTCATTGGATGGTGGATATGTTATCGTGTTGGTGATAAGGTTTACTTCCAACGTGGAAAGCACATGTTCATTCATCCATCACTTTTTTTTTTTTTGCAATTTGGTTTCGAGCTCGTACGCGAGCTCGTTGGATTATATAGGTTGTGCATTTGTGTTTGCTAGTTGTTTTTTTTTTGTACCTTTTGGGCTTAATTGTAATATCATTGGGTTGGTTTTCTATTATCACTGGGTCAAGTTTAAGTCCCCCCAGTTTTCCTTTAAACTTTTTTATTATAATCTATCGTGGGTATGAAGATGGTGATTCATTTGCTTCCTTTTGCTTAAAAAAATATATTATGTATTCTTGTTGAAATGATCAAATATGTTGCTCATTAAGTTTCAATTCCAATTTATATTATATCACTTTAAACTATGCCATTTTAATATATGTCATTTTAATAAATTGAGTTGAATTTGATCAAAACGGTGTAAACACAATTCATATTCTATAATCCGAAAAACGTCAAATACGATACAGATTATAAAATATGAACGAAGTAAAATGGTTAAAGTGGAGGGTCGAGTAAATCTTTAATTGAATGATTTAGGATAAGATAAGAATTTTACTCTTCCCCCTTTCCATTTTGCTCATTCCCACCCCAAACTTCCAAAATTAATCCCAGCGTGAGTTAACTCACATTCGGTAGACCCACGGTGAACCCCAACGTTAGTTAATTCACGTTGTGATCCTTTCCTGTTTTTAGGCCAACACCAGCTGCTAACAATACAAACACACACTTCTTTCCCTCTTCAACTCCAAAAACTCAAAAAGTGCGAAAATTTGGTGGAATATCTTGGTGTCAAATTATTGGAAAATGTTAGGAAGCAAGTTTCTACGCTCATAAAACTTCAAAATACAGGTAATGAATCATCTAAGACCTTTACATTTTGTTGGTTTTGATGTGTGGTTTGTGAGTTTTGAGATCCCTAGACGTAGCGGGAGTTAACTCCTGCTGAGGTGCCAGCGTGAGTTAACTTACGTGGGGGGTCATGTTTGAATTTTGGCACCCTCTTTTTTTCCTTAGGCTTATGTAACATAAGTTATTTATAATATTTTTCTTTGTCATTTTTTATTCGTTCTTTATAGTGATGGTTGAAAATGTGGTAGGTGATGGTGTTGAGCCGAAACCGCCCATCATTGAAACTTTCATTGATGTCAAACTTTCTATTGAAGCTTCCGTTGAAGCAAAACCTACCGGTGTTTCCAAGCATCGTGATAATGAATTAAACACCGCATCATTTTTTCACTAAGGATAGATGGTGAATGTGAGATGATTTGCTTGATTGGGTTCGTCGACAGGTGGCAAAGGCGGGATTTACTATATCTATAGATAAATCGAATCTAAAAAATTCAATGTTGACGTTGCATTGTGAAAGGAGTGGTGTATACAAATCACCAAAGACGAAGAAGAAATTGAAGCTTGAAGGCACAGACTCAATGAAATGTGATTACCCATTTAAGATGCGTGATTACTTTGAGAAGAAGACAAATATGTGGGGGTTGACCATTCTTAATGGAGTTCACAACCATGAGTTGGAGCCAAACTTCGGCGGTCACTTTCTTGCGGGTAGACTAAGAGAGCAGGAGAAGAAAAAAGTTGTTAACATGACAAAGTGTTTGGCGTTGCCTAGGAATATTATCATGGATTTGAAGGAAAAAAATCAAGAAAGTTTGACGAATATAAAACAAGTGTACAATGCACGTGCTAGATGGCGAAAGTCTATAAGAGGTGACAAGACAGAGATGCAATACTTGGTTACAAAGTTTGAGAAGAACAAATATGTTTATTTCACAAGGGTAAATTGTGATGATACCACTCTTGAAGACAATTTTTTTGCTTATCCTGAATCTATTAATTTGCTTAACAATTTTTCAACAGTTTTGGTCATGGACTCCACTTATTAAACAAACTTGTACAAATGCCATTATTTGAGATAGTTGGTGTTAACTCTACTAACAAGACATATTATGTTGCTTTTCTTGCCTCTGAAAAAGGGTAACTTTACTTGGTTTCTAGAGATGTTGGTTGATGTTTTGTCATCAAAACTGAACATGCCTAAGGTGATTGTCACTAACAGGGACACTACTCTAATGAATGTTGTTGCCAAAGTTCTCCCTGAAACTGCCGCCTTACTTTGTCATTTTCATATTGAGAAAAATGTAAGAGCTAAATGCACCATGGACTGCAGAGTCAAACTGAAGCCGAAGAATGTAAAAGTTGATGGGAAATAAGTGAAGGAAGTGAAAGAGGTGAAGGCAAGTGACATAGTTAACAACATCATGAGAGCTTGGGATGATGTGGTTAAATCTCCTACAAAGGATTCATATGCAGGTGCGGTAATGCGATTCAGAGATGTCTGTAAAAAATTCCCAAAGTTCCTTGACTATGTTGAAACTACAATATTGAACACCATTAAAGAAAAATTTGTGAGGGCATGGACAGATGGTGTCTTGCATCAAGGTTGCAGAACCACCAACAGGGTTGAATCGGCTCATGGAAAGTTGAAAAAATATTTGAGTAATAGTGTGGGAGATTTGGCAACATGTTGGGGTGTAATAGACAAAATGTTGACGATCCAGTTGAGTGAGATACAAGTAACCTTTGGGAGGATTCGTACCATCTTAGAATAGATATACAAATGCAACTTTTTGTACTCTGAGTTGGAGGGTTGTGTTTCTATAGCCGCATTGAGTTTTATACATGAGGAAGCAAAACGCTCCAAGAAAACTAGCATTGTTAAGGAAAGTTATGGTTGTGCGATCAAGACATCATATGGGTTGCCTTGTGCATGTATTCTTGGAATGAAGATCTGGAAAAAAATTACCTATTTGATTGGATGACATAGATCCTCATTGGTAAAGGTTACGTGTATGTGAAGAAGAAGTTGAAGATGACTTTTCTGTGATGCAGAAGTGGAATGGTATTCAAAAACGTCTCAAAAAAAGTCCCTTACAAAATGAAACTTCACATCAAAGAGGCGACGCGTCAGTTAGCATTTCCAGAAGACACAATGTTGTCTCCACCTCCAATAAATATGGTAACCAAGGGAGCAAAGAAAAGAGTGAAGGTCTACACCAAAAGAGTCTTCAACGGGTCGAATCCCATGTATGTGGAAGCGTGTTGATTCCCAATTTCCCGATAGTCAATCGTCACAAACTAAGTCATCATTTCCAAAGAGGAAAAGTGCACGTATTGGCAATTTATCGTGCTCTCCGATTTCAACACCTACTGTAGACCCGAATCCTGATCTACCATACATTATACATATGCAAAAGATCATGAGACCCTACATTGAAAATATTGTGAATGTTAAAGGGGATGGTAACTGTGGATACCGGGTTATAGCTAGACACATGGGTATGAATGAGGAAAATCACGTATTGGTTCATAATGCACTTATTCATGAGTTGAAAACTAATAAGTGTGACTATTTTTCGAAATTTCATTTGAACAAATAGTGGTGGAATTGCATCCATAGTTAAGTGGTTGACATTACCGGACATGAGTCACATTGTTGCAACTTGTTACAATAGAGTTGTTGTTCAGTTGATAACTCCTAAAAGAGGTATATGTGAAAATTTTTTCCCAATCTGAGGTGCTCCACCACTTAATCCACATGCCCACAGCATGTTGCTTGGCTTAATTAAAAACCACTTTATTCATCTTTATATGAAAGAATGTTATCCAATACCACTGTCTTGTACAGAGTGGAAGAATCACAAGATTGGTGAGGCTGAGAAATGAGAATTTACATTTATGGATAGACAAGCTTTGTTCAAATAGCTCATGTCTAAGGTCGAGAACCCGCCAAAAAAACCAACTAATCGTCTCAATCCAATTTATTGTGACACTCCCACTCCTTAAAAAACAAAAGCAAATTTATAATTTGAAGTAATTTTCTGGAAAAGCACCTTCAATCTCAAAGGAAAAACAGTGGAAGCCCTTGGAAAAGAACTGAAGCTACTCAAGATATCCACTGTGGATGAGTGTGATATGAAGACCCTGCTCGCAAATGAAGAATAGAAAACAGGGATTAGGTCATCTGTTATGGGGATTGATGTTAGCATGGATCAACAGATTATATCTAATATGCCTGATATCAAAGATAA
Source organism: Medicago ruthenica (assembly GCA_018208015.1). Taxonomy (NCBI): domain Eukaryota; kingdom Viridiplantae; phylum Streptophyta; class Magnoliopsida; order Fabales; family Fabaceae; genus Medicago; species Medicago ruthenica. Next base: position 8,985,352 of record CM031373.1, read on the forward strand.
GCAGCCCAACTCTGTCATTCACAAAGGTGCTAGGAAGATTGTTGCCTTTGTACCTAATGATGGTTGCTTAGACCACAATGAAGACCTGACTACTGGGTTTGGATGAAAAGGTCACATCAGTACCTTTCTAGTGTCAGATTCAAGGTTGTGAAGGCCTTTGGAGCTACTGCTTTGATGATGAAGCTGAAGTAAGAGCTGCAAGACCTTGAAGATGAACCAACAGAAGACTCCACAATCATGAGTGTCGCGGTGATTTTCGGAAATCAAGCTATTGATTAGCGTTGACTCACTTGTTTTATTTCACGACGGAACTTTTAATTTTTTAAAAGGTGGAAAAAAGTTCTAAATTACCACAAATTAAAAGATTAGGGTTCGGGGGTTAGTTACATTTAGGGAAGGTGTTAGCACCCTAAACGTTCGTAGTACTCTACGAGAACCTCTTGATTTAATTTATTTATTTAGGCTATAACTTGCTTATTTTTTTTTTAAAAAGAAAAGAATGAATTAGAATAGTCAGAAAAAAAATAAAAATGTTTTTTTGTATTTTTTATGATTTGGAAGGACAAGGTCCTCTGCCTACGTACCCGTGAGGGATCAAAACCTCGTAGTTCGGGGTAAAAATGCCGTTTGATTTGTTTAGGTGTTTTTTTAGTTTTTGAGAAAAGGTTTTAAAGATAAAATAAAGGCCAAGTGGCAAAATAAGATTGGTTTGTGTTTTTTAAATTTTGAAAATGATTAAAGTGTTATTAAAGTGGATTAATGGTTATTTAAAGAAAATAAAAGGGAAAAGTGGGCACTTGATTGAAAATCAAGGTTTGTTTATGAAAATATTTTTTTTTGTGATTTTTGATTATTTGCATGTTTTTGTTGTTTTTGTTTTTTATTAACTAAGACTAAAAAAAGCTAAACGCGAGGAAATTCCGTGGTGACGTTGGATCACCACGAAACCCTTTTGAAATTAAACTAACATAATATTTTTGTATTTTTTCTTTTGTAAAGCGAAATAAATAAAAATAAATAAAAGACATAAAACAGAATAAATAAAGTGAGTGTCAGTGCATATTCTCATTTATTTTTTTTACATTGATCCTAAGTACATTCTAATAAAATGAAATAAAAATGACAAAATGATAAACAAGGAAAAAACAAAATTGCAAATGCATGAAAATAAATATGCTAGAATAAAACTAAAATGAAAAATGCATGAAATAAGAGGAAAATAAATAAAAATAAAAATGCATGATGTGTTAAAAATTAAAGGCAATAAAATGCATGACAATAAATAAAAACTAAAAAATAAATGCAAGAAATGAAAGGAAATAGAAATAGAAATAAGAAGAAAAGAAAAGGGGGGTACAGGGAGTAAAAAAGGGGTGCATTTAGCAGGCAGATATAAAACAGCTAGAAGAGCTCTGGGGCGCCCAAAGCCTGTTGGGCTTGAAGGGGGAGAAAACCGGATCGGTCCGGTTTAAGCGAACCGAACCAGTTCGGTGTTTAAAAAAGGGAAAGGCCGGTTTTTTATCCATTTTCAACACAGCTTTCTCTCTCTCATCTCTCAGCGCTCTCTCTTCCTCTCTTTTTCTCTCACACAGCAAATCTGAAAAAAAACACAAATCCACTAAAACGCAAGCTGGTTATGTTTTCGATGTTGTCGCCGTCGCTGGTTTTGGAAGGATGTTGTCTTTTCAGTTTTGGGGTCTATGTGCGTGGGTGAGGGAGAGGCGCGTTTTTGGGTTTGGTGGTGGCCGAGTGTGTTACTGTGGAGGTGGTGGTTGCGTGATTTGTGGGTTTGGAGGGATTGGGTTTACGGTGGGGGTGCTTTGCGGCTAGGAGGGGTGCGAGTGGTTGTTGTTGGGATATGGGGGTGGCCGTACAGTTTTGGCTGTGTGTGGTGTAGGCCGCGAATGGTGGAGTGGTTATGGGTGAGGGACGTGGTGGTTGTTAGGAGGGGTGAGGGAGATAGTGGGGTGGTTGTGTTATGGGTTGTGGGAGAGGGTGGTGTTGCGGCCGCGTGTAGGAAGTGGGTAGGGAGAGGGAGGTTGCGTGTGGCTGGATGTGGGAGAAGTACTAGGTGAAGCTGTTTGTGTAGTTTGGTTGTGAGTGAGGAATATTGTTGGGAGTGGATGAGTGGTCGTGGAGTTACTGAGTTGTGTGTGAGTATTCTGTGAGGGCTTGGTTGTTTGTTGGTTGGATTTGTTTGTAGAGTGTGTGTGTGATTTTGATGATTTTGCCTACTGATTCTCTGTGGTTGGCTGATTGGTAAGGGGCTGTTTGTGTGTGGGAGGAGGTTGTGTTTTGGTGATTTGTGGTATGGTGGAGGCCGTGAATTTTGATTGTGTTTCTGATGGATTTTGTGCGAGATAAGTGTTGTTCTCTTTGTTTTTTGACTGAAACTTGGCCCCCTTTCTGATGACTGATGATTCCTCCTTTTATTATGCAATGCAAGTTAATTCTGATTAAAAGCCAATGATGGACAATAAACACACTTAAACAGCAAATAACCAAAAAAGGCAACCATTAAAATGGTTATTAAAAATCATCAAAACAAAATCAGTCAACTCTTTAAAAATAAAATAATGAAATAAAAAAATCCGAAAATAAAAAAAAATGTAAAAATAAAAAAGGTAAATAATAAAGATAATAATAAAAGGGAATAACAAGTAACAAATAAAAATAAAAATAAAAAAATTGTCGCCTTCGGAACCAAAAATGAGGTATTTTAAAATACCTCTCTGTCGAAATTTCGTCTGAAACGACAACAAAAATTTCGAACCAAAAGACGAGTGAAAAAGAAATTTAGGTCAAAAATTGGGGTATGACAGATGCCCCTATTTAAGTCTCTTCGTCCGGAGATCTGAAGAGAAAATCTCGGATTTGACGGGTCGAAGGGACTTAAATACAGAGTACGCCAATTTTGGACCTAAAAGAAAAAATGTGAGATGCTCGTGATGCAAATGCAAATGCAAGACGGCGAAGCTGACCCGACTGGGGGTAAAACAAAACAAAAGGATACCCGAGTTTGTTAAAGCAAGGGATCCGACTCCACTGGGGGATAACAAAGTTTCACTGGGGAAGGAGTTGTCTACTATCGCACTAATTCAAAACGATAGCCTAACAAAGACAAAGACCGATGTTACCTACTATCATGTAAATGATAGCTTAAAAAAGGTAAAAGAAGAAGACACTGTCTATTATCAACAAAGATGATAGCTTAAAGAAGACAGATGAAATGTATTACCTACTATCGTGTATTGATAGCTTAAAAAAGGTAATATAAAAGGAGACACCGTCTACTATCGTTGTATGGATAGCTTAAAGAAGACAGATGACATGTATTACCTACTATCGTGTCTTGATAGCTTAAAAAAGGTAATGTAAAAGGAGACACCGTCTACTATCGTTGTATGGATAGCTTAAAGAAGACAGATGACATGTATTACCTACTATCGTGTATTGATAGCTTAAAAAAGGTAATATAAAAGGAGACACCGTCTACTATCGTTGTATGGATAGCTTAAAGAAGACAGATGACATGTATTACCTACTACCGTGTATTGATAGCTTAAAAAAGGTAATATAAAGGGAGACACCGTCTACTATCGTTGTATGGATAGCTTAAAGAAGACAGATGACATGTATTACCTACTACCGTGTATTGATAGCTTAAAAAAGGTAATATAAAAGGAGACACCGTCTACTATCGTTGTATGGATAGCTTAAAGAAGACAGATGACATGTATTACCTACTACCGTGTATTGATAGCTTAAAAAAGGTAATATAAAAGGAGACACCGTCTACTATCGTTGTATGGATAGCTTAAAGAAGACAGATGACATGTATTACCTACTACCGTGTATTGATAGCTTAAAAAAGGTAATATAAAAGGAGACACTGTCTACTATCGTTGTATGGATAGCTTAAAGAAGACAGACGACATGTATTACCTACTACCGTGTATTGATAGCTTAAAAAAGGTAATATAAAAGGAGACACCGTCTACTATCGTTGTATGGATAGCTTAAAGAAGACAGATGACATATTTTACCTACTACCATTGTGAGGGTAGCTTAAAGAAGGTAAAATGTAAATGTCAGCTGTTCGGGATGTTGCCGAACTTGCCACTGACGACATGATAAAAGATAAATGTCAGCTGCTCGGGATGTAGCCGAACTTGCCACTGACGACAGGATAAAAAGATAAATGTCAGCTGCTCGGGATGTAGCCGAACTTGCCACTGACGACACGATGGTAAAAGGTATGCACAAGCTGTTCATTAAAGAACTGTCACTTGGCGAAAAGAGGGTGACATCTTTGGACCAGACACACTGGGGAAGACACTTGGGGAAAAAGAGTTACAAATTGTTCATGATTGATTGACATGAAAAGCAAGCCTCAGGGTGGTTAATGCAACCATGTATTGAATGATGTTATGTGCATGTTGTGTATGCATGAATGTGTATATGCATGAATGTATGAATGTATGTAAGACAATACGACTTGTATGACTGTATGGAGGATTGACTTGTGGGACAGTATAACTGATGGACTTGATGAGACAAGACTGGACATGTAAGATGGAAATTGGACCGACGACGCAGTACAAACACTCAGCAATCTTCATTGGGGGATGATGCCATTGGGGACATATCAAAACATTGACGGGGTAAGGCCCGATGTATGCAACAACTGGTGGGGAGTAAACACTTCCTGGGGGAGACGTGTTAATCCAAAGACCTGGCAGAAGAACTGGTGTTTCTATGGTCATGCTTTTTGTTTTTTTCTTTTTTGAGTCCCTAACTTTTGCGTGGACCACCCTTTCGGGTTTTCAGTCCACCGGGAATATATTCTTTTTGGTGTGCCCCTAATTTTTGCCTGGACCGCCTTTTCAGGTTTTCGATCCACCGGGACGCTCATTTTTGCCTAAGCCGCCCTTTCGGGTTTTCGACTTACCGAGCTTTTTCTTTTTCTTCTTTCTTTTTTTTTTTTAAGCAATTGACCATGTTCAGCTTGCAAAGTTTATCCATTCTCAGGATAGCTGTTGACGCACCCTTCACTTATTCACGAGTTCAAAGAAAATGTGTTTTGTTGTTTATGCTTTCCAAAAGATATGAAAGAAGATTTATGATTTTTTTGAAAAAATATATTTTGCTTCAAGTACTACCATCAAAAATAAAAGAAATTTTATAAACAGAATAAATGGGAATTCCAAATAAGAGGCACAGGCTCAAATTCATTTAACAGAGTGGTGGCCCGCCAATGGCGTGGCTCCACGGATCTCACGAAGTTTGGAAAATGGTAAATATAAGGGGAAGGTACATTGAACACAATAACCGTTATTCTCCCTAACAACTTTGAATTCCACCGTTTAGATGCTTCAGATTCAGAGTTTCTTTGACCGCTGATGTGCCCCAAGTGAGTCATGGCCAACCTGATGCAGTTACTTTGTCTTTTGATCCTTAATTTTTGCATAGATCGCCTTTTCGAGTTTTCGACCTATCAGGATGATTATTTTTCTGTTTAATGTCTCTAATTTTTGCCTGGACCGCCCTTTCGGGTTTTCAGTCCACCGAGACGCTCATTTTTGCCTAAGCCACCCTTTCGGGTTTTCGACTCACCGAGCTGTTCTTTTATTTTTAGACAAAGTATTTCTTGACTGCATCAGCATTCACAGGACGGGGAAGCTCATCACCATCCATCGTCGTAAGAGTTAATGCGCCACCGGAGAAAGCTCTCTTGACGACATATGGACCTTCATAGTTAGGCATCCATTTGCCCCTGGAATCGGGTTGAAAGGATAAAATCTTTTTGAGCACAAGGTCTCCTTCTTGAAATTCACGGGGATGAACCTTCTTGTCAAAGGCTTGTATCATCCTCTCTTGATATAGTTGACCATGACACAAGGCAGCCATGCGTTTTTCTTCAATTAAGTTCAGCTGATCATACATACTTTGACACCATTCAGCCTGAAACGACTTGGCTTCCATCGGAACTCTCATTGATAGGATCTCGACTTCCACAGGGAGCACTGCTTCCATGCCGTAAACTAAAGAGAAAGGGGTTGCCCCTGTTGAAGTGCACACTGAGGTACGGTACTCATTCAAAGCATACGGTAACATGCCAGTCCTGTAAGTGGCTACCATCTTCTGCACTATCTTTTTGATGTATTTTTCCTCTTTCTTGTTGTATTTGTTGTTTTTTGTTTTGTTTCTTTTTTTTTTTTGCAGATTCAATGGCACCGTTCATCTAGGATTCGACCAAGAATATTGTAATGGCAGCTCCTCGGAACCCAAGTTAATCATTTCAAATGCTTCTTCAAGAGGCTGAATGGCTTTCATGTCATACTAATAACCGATATATCTTTACGGGAATCCCTTCGTCCTCCTCCTCTTTAGCTTCGTAAACAGGGAACTCAAAGTTGGGAGAGAGCATAGGGTTACATTGTTCAACGGGTTTATTGATGTTTCAGTCTGCATATGATTGATGATTGATTTTAGAAGATGAGTAAAAAAAAAACGCAGACCTTTTGAAATTGATTGAAAATAAAATAAAAATATTTTTTTTTGGTTTTTTTGTGTTACCATTTTCCAGAAAAGCAGTAAAATAAAAATAAAAGTCGCGAAAGAAACGACAATTTTTCATTGATAGTGGTAACTTGAAGACAAAAGTAGAGCCCTACATGATTTCACTTTCGTATTGGGTGAAACGAAAGGATTTTTTAAAAGACAAGACAACGAAAACACATTACTTGGACCCATGAGTAACCGAGGGAATGTCAACAGCGACCCAATTGCGGCAAATCCTTCCTTGTGTTTGCACGACCACATCCATTTTCTCTATTCTGTTTGCACGAGTGTTGTAGGTGCGAGTCAGTTTGTAATGAATACGCCGGGCCACTTTCTTTGACGGCGGCAAATTGACCTTTTTGTGATGAAACAAAGGATGATACTCGATTTGGAAACTATGAATGCAGTATGATGCATGATTATGCTTATGCAAAAAAGAAGGGTTTGTTATCGAAGGACATTGTTGAAGCAATTGTAAACATCATGGTTTGAACATTCTTTTGAGCATTAAAACATTACAAAACAGTTCCCTTTTTTAGAAACCAAGCCAAGGGACCAATTCAAAAGTCTTTTAGTGGAAGCTAGATTTTTTAAAAAAATCTAAAGACTCCTAGCTTCCTTAAATTCAACAAATCAGGGCTCTTGAAGGTGTACTTCCTAGTGCTCCTCTATGATGTTTAAAAAAACTTGTTTAAGTCCTTCGATAATTGGATGAAAAAATGTTTATGAATGAGTGCATGCATGCATGGTTATGCTAAAGAACGGAGAAAACATGGTGAGGTTAAGTCCATAAGGTAGGAGTCAAGGGTAAACACGCCATTTGGTAAGGACTATGGTTTCATATGTACCTGTATCACGGGTTCTACCAAGTTCCCAAAGTCATCGACCACTTCCGAATATTGTCGGATTACAGGACTACTCCCGGTCCAACGACGTTCGTAGGAAAGTCTCGTTTGAGTGTAGTATCGCGTATCAACCAATTCAAGACTACTCTTGATTAGCCACCGCACTACGTCCTAAAAGGCCAAGATGGGTTAAAGGTAACTCTAAAGATCCTCAACTTCATAGGTCACTTGAAAATAACAATGCCGAACACGACTACTCATGCCAACATAGTAATACTTCCAAGATTCCTCCATCGAGTGGGGTTATCACATGTGCCACATCCGAAACTCACTCTCGGAAAGACACTTTGATTATACCACCATCCTATCTTATGTTTCCCTCAAGTCCGGGTGTAGGACTTATCTCACCACTCACGCAAAAGGGAAAAAAACACATAGGCACATATTTACATTTTTATTTTAAGCAAGTTATAGCACAAAATAATTAAATAAAACCAAGTTAGGCTCAACCCTCTTAGGGAAATCCCCAGTGAAGTCGCCATTTATGTCGCGGTGATTTTCGGAAATCAAGCTATTGATTAGCGTTGACTCACTTGTTTTATTTCACGACGGAACTTTTAATTTTTTAAAAGGTGGAAAAAAGTTCTAAATTACCACAAATTAAAAGATTAGGGTTCGGGGGTTAGTTACGTTTAGGGAAGGTGTTAGCACCCTAAACGTTCGTAGTACTCTACGAGAACCTCTTGATTTAATTTATTTATTTAGGCTATAACTTGCTTATTTTTTTTTAAAAAGAAAAGAATGAATTAGAATAGTGAGAAAAAAAATAAAAATGTTTTTTTGTATTTTTTATGATTTGGAAGGACAAGGTCCTCTGCCTACGTACCCGTGAGGGATCAAAACCTCGTAGTTCGGGGTAAAAATGCCGTTTGATTTGTTTAGGTGTTTTTTTAGTTTTTGAGAAAAGGTTTTAAAGATAAAATAAAGGCCAAGTGGCAAAATAAGATTGGTTTGTGTTTTTTAAATTTTGAAAATGATTAAAGTGTTATTAAAGTGGATTAATGGTTATTTAAAGAAAATAAAAGGGAAAAGTGGGCACTTGATTGAAAATCAAGGTTTGTTTATGAAAATATTTTTTTTTTGTGATTTTTGATTATTTGCATGTTTTTGTTGTTTTTGTTTTTTATTAACTAAGACTAAAAAAAGCTAAACGCGAGGAAATTCCGTGGTGACGTTGGATCACCACGAAACCCTTTTGAAATTAAACTAACCTAATATTTTTGTGTTTTTTCTTTTGTAAAGCGAAATAAATAAAAATAAATAAAAGACATAAAACAGAATAAATAAAGTGAGTGTCAGTGCATATTCTCATTTATTTTTTTTACATTGATCCTAAGTACATTCTAATAAAATGAAATAAAAATGACAAAATGATAAACAAGGAAAAAACAAAATTGCAAATGCATGAAAATAAATATGCTAGAATAAAACTAAAATGAAAAATGCATGAAATAAGAGGAAAATAAATAAAAATAAAAATGCATGATGTGTTAAAAATTAAAGGCAATAAAATGCATGACAATAAATAAAAACTAAAAAATAAATGCAAGAAATGAAAGGAAATAGAAAGAGAAATAAGAAGAAAAGAAAAGGGGGGTACAGGGAGTAAAAACGGGGTGCATTTAGCAAGCAGATATAAAACAGCTAGAAGAGGTATGGGGCACCCAAAGCCTGTTGGGCTTGAAGGGGGAGAAAACCGGATCGGTCCGGTTTAAGCGAACCGAACCGGTTCGGTGTTTAAAAAAGGGAAAGGCCGGTTTTTTATCCATTTTCAACACAGCTTTCTCTCTCTCATCTCTCAGCGCTCTCTCTTCCTCTCTTTTTCTCTCACACAGCAAATCTGAAAAAAAACACAAATCCACTTGTCGCGGTGATTTTTGGATATCAAGCTATTAATTAGCGTTGACTCGCAATTTAAGATTCACCACCGATCTTTTATTTTTCCGAGGAAAAGGGAGAAAGTTCGAAAACCCTATTTTAAAAGAGATCAAAGGTCCGGGGGTTGGTTACGCAAAGGGAAGGTGTTAGCACCCTAAACGTCTATAGTACTCTATAGGAACCTCTTGCTTATTTTTATCTTTATGCTAAAATGATTATTTGTTTGTAAAATAAATGCTTAAGTGTGAAAAGACTAAGGTGATGAAAAAGAAAGAAGGAAAAAGTTTTGGTTATTTTTATTGATTTGGAAAGACAAAGTCTTTTGCCTACGTACCCGAGCGGGATCAAAATCTCGTAGTTCGGGGTAAAAAGATAAGTGATTGGTTTTGATTGATTTTAAAGTTTGAAAAAGGTTTTAAGAAAGATGAGAGGCCGTAAAGGCATAGAAGGATAAAAGAAAGTGAGTTTGATTGGTTTTAATTTGAAGAAAGCAAGTTTTGATTGATTAAAGGTTGATTAAAAATTTGATTAAGAAAAGAAAGATAAGATTGACTTTTTTGAAAATTTTGATTATAAAATGTTTTTGAGTTTTGACTTTTTTGATTTTTTTATGAAAATTTTGATTAAGTCCTAAGGTCCTGAGACTAAGTTATGCTGAGAAAAACGAAACGCGCCGGATCCCTCAAAATGACGTTGGATCAAGTGAGGGTCCTTTTCCTCGGATACGGTCCAAATTACATAATCGCCCTCGACATAAAGCATAAAAAATAAATGTGGTGTCGGTGCATATTCTCATTTATATTTTATTTACATTGGACCTAGATACATTCTAATGACAAGAAAATAAATGACGAAAAATAAAAATTGCATTAAAGTAAATATGCTAAAAGAAATAAAAAATGCATAAAATGTAAAACAATAAATAAATATGGTGCTTAAAGTAAATAAAAAAATAAAAATGCAAGGCATGAAATAAATATGATGTTGAAAATAAAATAAAAATGCAAGACAATAAAAATAAACATGATGCTAAAAGAAAATAAAAATGCAAGACAATAAAATAAATATGATGCGTGAAATAAAAGAAAATAAAAATGCAAGGCAAAAAATAAATATGGAGCTGAAAAATAAAATGCAAGACTGAATATTAAATATGGTGCTGGAAAATAAATAAAGAAAATAAAAAAATGCAAGGCATAAAATTAAATATGATGCAGAAAATAAAAGAAAATGTAAAATGCAAGGCAAAAAATAAATATGATACAATAAAATAAAAAATAAAAAAATGCATAGTACTGGAAATTAAAAGCAATAAATAAAGTGCATAAAAATAAAAGAAATAAAAAAAAAGTGCAAGAAATAAATAAAGAAAATAAAAGAATAGAGAGAAAGAAAATGGGGTGCAGAAGTAATAAGGGGAGTGCAGAAATTAAAAGAGTAGTAATCAGAAAAAATAAAGGGAAGAAGGAGAATGGGCCAAGTCCAAAATGCAGAGTCCAGGGTGAACCGGTCTGGTTCGGTCCGAAAGAACCAGACCGGTTCAGCAGTCTACTTAAGTCAGAACTGGTTTTTTTTAATCATTTTTATCACTCTTTCTCTTTCTTATCTTTCTTATCTCTTTTCACTCTCAGATTCTCTCATCCTCTCACGTTTTCACTCACTGTTTCTCACCTTTTCCACTCACTTCTTTTTCTTCTCACATCCTCACTTCTTTTTCTTCTCACATCCTCTCTTCTTTTTCTTCTCACAAACCTTCTCTTCTTTTCCTTCTCACAAATCCGAAAAAAGAACTCAAAGGAAACTAGATCTAGGTTCAAAAAAACTTGAGAAAAGCTACCTTGTTTGATCTCTGTTCTAGTTACACGGTTCTGGCTTGATATGTTGAGCTTCGGCCTCCGTTTGGTATTGTTGTTTTCGTTCGGTTATGAAGGGTCTTGCGTTTTGGTTTCGAGTGTGGCTTGCGAATTTACGGTGGCTTTGATTTCGTTTTTTGTGGGTTACTGGTTTATGAGATTCGAATTTGGTTTGGACAGTATTATCCTGGCTTTGCGTGTTTTTTGCTGTATTGGTTCAGATTTGAGTGAGTTTTGTGATTTGTGAACTTGAGAAAGAAAAGGAAAATTTTATGATTTTTTTACTGTTTTTCAGTGGTGGCCGGAATTGGGTCAGTGGTGGTTGTGTTGGTGGCTAATGGTGGTTTGATGGTTTATGATTGTACTGATTCTGACTGTTTCTGACCCCCTGTACTTTTCGTGAACAGTGCTATTTATAGTAAAATAATAGGCAAAAACGAAAATGACAAAACTGCCCCTCTGGGCCTGGACTGATTTGGACTTAAAATGACCTAAAATGAATAAAATCAAAACCATAAAAAAGACACAATAATAAAAAACGAAAATTACAAATAAAAAACTAAAAAAGGAATAAAATAAAAAAGAAACAAATGATAGTAAAAATAAAAATAAAAATAAATAAAAAAAAAAATAATAATAATAACAAAAAATAAAAATAATTAAAAACGGTTGCCTTCGGAACAAAAAATGAGGTATTTTAAAATACCTCCCTGCCGAAATTTCGTCTGAAACGACGAAGATTTCTGGCCTAAAAGACGAGAAAAAAGAAATAAAAACGGGTCAAAAATGGGGTATGACACCACTAAAACGCAAGCTGGTTATGTTTTCGATGTTGTCGCCGTCGCTGGTTTTGGAAGGTTGTTGTCTTTTCAGTTTTGGGGTCTATGTGCGTGGGTGAGGGAGAGGCGCGTTTTTGGGTTTGGTGGTGGCCGAGTGTGTTACTGTGGAGGTGGTGGTTGCGTGATTTGTGGGTTTGGAGGGATTGGGTTTACGGTGGTGGTGCTTTGCGGCTAGGAGGGGTGCGAGTGGTTGTTGTTGGGATATGGGGGTGGCCGTACAGTTTTGGCTGTGTGTAGTGTAGGCCGCGAATGGTGGAGTGGTTATGGGTGAGGGACGTGGTGGTTGTTAGGAGGGGTGAGGGAGATAGTGGCGTGGTTGTGTTGTGGGTTGTGGGAGAGGGTGGTGTTGCGGCCGCGTGTAGGAAGTGGGTAGGGAGAGGGAGGTTGCGTGTGGCTGGATGTGGGAGAAGTACTAGGTGAAGCTGTTTGTGTAGTTTGGTTGTGAGTGAGGAATATTGTTGGGAGTGGATGAGTGGTCGTGGAGTTACTGAGTTGTGTGTGAGTATTCTGTGAGGGCTTGGTTGTTTGTTGGTTGGATTTGTTTGTAGAGTGCGTGTGTGATTTTGGCCCCCTTTCTGATGACTGATGATTCCTCCTTTTATTATGCAATGCAAGTTAATTATGATTAAAAGCCAATGATGGACAATAAACACACTTAAACTGCAAATAACCAAAAAAGGCAACCATTAAAATGGTTATTAAAAATCATCAAAACAAAATCAGTCAACTCTTTAAAAATAAAATAATGAAATAAAAAAATCCGAAAATAAAAAAAATGTAAAAATAAAAAAGGTAAATAATAAAGATAATAATAAAAGGGAATAACAAGTAACAAATAAAAATAAAAATAAAAAAACTGTCGCCTTCGGAACCAAAAATGAGGTATTTTAAAATATCTCTCTGTCGAAATTTCGTCTGAAACGACAACAAAAATTTCGAACCAAAAGACGAGTGAAAAAGAAATTTAGGTCAAAAATTGGGGTATGACAGATGCCCCTATTTAAGTCTCTTCGTCCGGAGATCTGAAGAGAAAATCTCGGATTCGACGGGTCGAAGGGACTTAAATACAGAGTACGCCAATTTTGGACCTAAAAGAAAAAATGTGAGATGCTCGTGATGCAAATGCAAATGCAAGATGGCGAAGCTGACCCGACTGGGGGTAAAACAAAACAAAAGGATACCCGAGTTTGTTAAAGCAAGGGATCCGACTCCACTGGGGGATAACATAGTTTCACTGGGGAAGGAGTTGTCTACTACCGCACTAATTCAGAACGATAGCCTAACAAAGACAAAGACCGATGTTACCTACTATCATGTAAATGATAGCTTAAAAAAGGTAAAAGAAGAAGACACTGTCTATTATCAACAAAGATGATAGCTTAAAGAAGACAGATGAAATGTATTACCTACTATCGTGTATTGATAGCTTAAAAAAGGTAATATAAAAGGAGATACCGTCTACTATCGTTGTATGGATAGCTTAAAGAAGACAGATGACATGTATTACCTACTAACGTGTCTTGATAGCTTAAAAAAGGTAATGTAAAAGGAGACACCGTCTACTATCGTTGTATGGATAGCTTAAAGAAGACAGATGACATGTATTACCTACTATCGTGTCTTGATAGCTTAAAAAAGGTAATATAAAAGGAGACACCGTCTACTATCGTTGTATGGATAGCTTAAAGAAGACAGATGACATGTATTACCTACTACCGTGTATTGATAGCTTAAAAAAGGTAATATAAAGGGAGACACCGTCTACTATCATTGTATGGATAGCTTAAAGAAGACAGATGACATGTATTACCAACTACCGTGTATTGATAGCTTAAAAAAGGTAATATAAAAGGAGACACCGTCTACTATCGTTGTATGGATAGCTTAAAGAAGACAGATGACATGTATTACCTACTACCGTGTATTGATAGCTTAAAAAAGGTAATATAAAAGGAGACACCGTCTACTATCGTTGTATGGATAGCTTAAAGAAGACAGATGACATGTATTACCTACTACCGTGTATTGATAGCTTAAAAAAGGTAATATAAAAGGAGACACCGTCTACTATCGTTGTATGGATAGCTTAAAGAAGAGAGATGACATATTTTACCTACTACCATTGTGAGGGTAGCTTAAAGAAGGTAAAATGTAAATGTCAGCTGTTCGGGATGTTGCCGAACTTGCCACTGACGACATGATAAAAGATAAATGTCAGCTGCTCGGGATGTAGCCGAACTTGCCACTGACGACAGGATAAAAAGATAAATGTCAGCTGCTCGGGATGTAGCCGAACTTGCCACTGACGACACGATGGTAAAAGGTATGCACAAGCTGTTCATTAAAGAACTGTCACTTGGCGAAAAGAGGGTGACATCTTTGGACCAGACACACTGGGGATGACACTTGGGGAAAAAGAGTTACAAATTGTTCATGATTGATTGACATGAAAAGCAAGCCTCAGGGTGGTTAATGCAACCATGTATTGAATGATGTTATGTGCATGTTGTGTATGCATGAATGTGTATATGCATGAATGTATGAATGTATGTAAGACAATACGACTTGTATGACTGTATGGAGGATTGACTTGTGGGACAGTATAACTGATGGACTTGATGAGACAAGACTGGACATGTAAGATGGAAAGTGGACCGACGACGCAGTACAAACACTCAGCAATCTTCATTGGGGGATGATGCCATTGGGGACATATCAAAACATTGACGGGGTAAGGCCCGATGTATGCAACAACTGGTGGGGAGTAAACACTTCCTGGGGGAGACGTGTTAATCCAAAGACCTGGCAGAAGAACTGATGTTTCTATGGTCATGCTTTTTGTTTTTTTCTTTTTTGAGTCCCTAACTTTTGCGTGGACCGCCCTTTCGGGTTTTCAGTCCACCGGGAATATATTCTTTTTTGTGTGCCCCTAATTTTTGCCTGGACCGCCTTTTCAGGTTTTCGATTCACCGGGACGCTCATTTTTGTCTAAGCCGCCCTTTCGGGTTTTCGACTTACCGAGCTTTTTCTTCTTTCTTTTTTTTTAAGCAATTGACCATGTTCAGCTTGCAAAGTTTATCCATTCTCAGGATAGCTGTTGACGCACCCTTCACTTATTCACGAGTTCAAAGAAAATGTGTTTTGTTGTTTATGCTTTCCAAAAGATATGAAAGAAGATTTATGATTTTTTTGAAAAAATATATTTTGCTTCAAGTACTACCATCAAAAATAAAAGAAATTTTATAAACAGAATAAATGGGAATTCCAAATAAGAGGCACAGGCTCAAATTCATTTAACAGAGTGGTGGCCCGCCAATGGCGTGGCTCCACGGATCTCACGAAGTTTGGAAAATGGTAAATATAAGGGGAAGGTACATTGAACACAATAACCGTTATTCTCCCTAAAAACTTTGAATTCCACCGTTCAGATGCTTCAGATTCAGAGTTTCTTTGACCGCTGATGTGCCCCAAGTGAGTCATGGCCAACCTGATGCAGTTACTTTGTCTTTTGATCCTTAATTTTTGTATAGATCGCCTTTTCGGGTTTTCGACCTATCAGGATGATTATTTTTCTGTTTAATGTCTCTAATTTTTGCCTGGACCGCCCTTTCGGGTTTTCAGTCCACCGAGACGCTCATTTTTGCCTAAGCCACCCTTTCGGGTTTTCGACTCACCGAGCTGTTCTTTTATTTTTAGACAAAGTATTTCTTAACTGCATCAGCATTCACAGGACGGGGAAGCTCATCACCATCCATCGTCGTAAGAGTTAATGCGCCACCGGAGAAAGCTCTCTTGACGACATATGGACCTTCATAGTTAGGCATCCATTTGCCCCTGGAATCGGGTTGAAAGGATAAAATCTTTTTGAGCACAAGGTCTCCTTCTTGAAATTCACGGGGATGAACCTTCTTGTCAAAGGCTTGTATCATCCTCTCTTGATATAGTTGACCATGACACAAGGCAGCTATGCGTTTTTCTTCAATTAAGTTCAGCTGATCATACATACTTTGACACCATTCAGCCTGAGACGACTTGGCTTCCATCGGAACTCTCATTGATAGGATCTCGACTTCCACAGGGAGCACTGCTTCCATGCCGTAAACTAAAGAGAAAGGGGTTGCCCCTGTTGAAGTGCACACTGAGGTACGGTACTCATTCAAAGCATACGGTAACATGCCAGTCCTGTAAGTGGCTACCATCTTCTGCACTATCTTTTTGATGTATTTTTCCTCTTTCTTGTTGTATTTGTTGTTTTTTGTTTTGTTTCTTTTTTTTTTTGCAGATTCAATGGCACCGTTCATCTGGGATTCGACCAAGAATATTGTAATGGCAGCTCCTCGGAACCCAAGTTAATCATTTCAAATGCTTCTTCAAGAGGCTGAATGGCTTTCATGTCATACTAATAACCGATATATCTTTACGGGAATCCCTTCGTCCTCCTCCTCTTTAGCTTCGTAAACAGGGAACTCAAAGTTGGGAGAGAGCATAGGGTTACATTGTTCAACGGGTTTATTGATGTTTCAGTCTGCATATGATTGATGATTGATTTTAGAAGATGAGTAAAAAAAAAACGCAGACCTTTTGAAATTGATTGAAAATAAAATAAAAATATTTTTTTTTGGTTTTTTTGTGTTACCATTTTCCAGAAAAGCAGTAAAATAAAAATAAAAGTCGCGAAAGAAACGACAATTTTTCATTGATAGTGGTAACTTGAAGACAAAAGTAGAGCCCTACATGATTTCACTTTCGTATTGGGCGAAACGAAAGGATTTTTGAAAAGACAGGACAACGAAAACACATTACTTGGACCCATGAGTAACTGAGGGAATGTCAACAGCGACCCAATTGCGGCAAATCCTTCCTTGTGTTTGCACGACCACATCCATTTTCTCTATTCTGTTTGCACGAGTGTTGTAGGTGCGAGTCAGTTTGTAATGAATACGCCGGGCCACTTTCTTTGACGGCGGCAGATTGACCTTTTTGTGATGAAACAAAGGATGATACTCGATTTGGAAACTATGAATGCAGTATGATGCATGATTATGCTTATGCAAAAAAGAAGGATTTGTTATCGAAGGACATTGTTGAAGCAATTGTAAACATCATGGTTTGAACATTCTTTTGAGCATTAAAACATTACAAAACAGTTCCCTTTTTTAGAAACCAAGCCAAGGGACCAATTCAAAAGTCTTTTAGTGGAAGCTAGATTTTTAAAAAAAAATCTAAAGACTCCTAGCTTCCTTAAATTCAACAAATCAGGGCTCTTGAATGTGTACTTCCTAGTGCTCCTCTATGATGTTTAAAAAAACTTGTTTAAGTCCTTCGATAATTGGATGAAAAAATGTTTATGAATGAGTGCATGCATGCATGGTTATGCTAAAGAACGGAGAAAACATGGTGAGGTTAAGTCCATAAGGTAGGAGTCATGGTAAACACGCCATTTGGTAAGGACTATGGTTTCATATGTACCTGTATCACGGGTTCTACCAAGTTCCCAAAGTCATCGACCACTTCCGAATATTGTCGGATTACAGGACTACTCCCGGTCCAACGACGTTCGTAGGAAAGTCTCGTTTGAGTGTAGTATCGCGTATCAACCAATTCAAGACTACTCTTGATTAGCCACCGCACTACGTCCTAAAAGGCCAAGATGGGTTAAAGGTAACTCTAAAGATCCTCAACTTCATAGGTCACTTGAAAATAACAATGCCGAACACGACTACTCATGCCAACATAGTAATACTTCCAAGATTCCTCCATCGAGTGGGGTTATCACATGTGCCACATCCGAAAACTCACTCTCGGAAAGACACTTTGATTATACCACCATCCTATCTTATGTTTCCCTCAAGTCCGGGTGTAGGACTTATCTCACCACTCACGCAAAAGGGAAAAAAACACATAGGCACATATTTACATTTTTATTTTAAGCAAGTTATAGCACAAAATAATTAAATAAAACCAAGTTAGGCTCAACCCTCTTAGGGAAATCCCCAGTGAAGTCGCCATTTCTGTCGCGGTGATTTTCGGAAATCAAGCTATTGATTAGCGTTGACTCACTTGTTTTATTTCACGACGGAACTTTTAATTTTTTAAAAGGTGGAAAAAAGTTCTAAATTACCACAAATTAAAAGATTAGGGTTCAGGGGTTAGTTCCGTTTAGGGAAGGTGTTAGCACCCTAAACGTTCGTAGTACTCTACGAGAACCTCTTGATTTAATTTATTTATTTAGGCTATAACTTGCTTATTTTTTTTAAAAAAAGAAAAGAATGAATTAGAATAGTGAGAAAAAAAATAAAAATGTTTTTTTGTATTTTTTATGATTTGGAAGGACAAGGTCCTCTGCCTACGTACCCGTGAGGGATCAAAACCTCGTAGTTCGGGGTAAAAATGCCGTTTGATTTGTTTAGGTGTTTTTTTAGTTTTTGAGAAAAGGTTTTAAAGATAAAATAAAGGCCAAGTGGCAAAATAAGATTGGTTTGTGTTTTTAAATTTTGAAAATGATTAAAGTGTTATTAAAGTGGATTAATGGTTATTTAAAGAAAATAAAAGGGAAAAGTGGGCACTTGATTGAAAATCAAGGTTTGTTTATGAAAATATTTTTTTTTGTGATTGTTGATTATTTGCATGTTTTTGTTGTTTTTGTTTTTTATTAACTAAGACTAAAAAAAGCTAAACGCGAGGAAATTCCGTGGTGACGTTGGATCACCACGAAACCCTTTTGAAATTAAACTAACCTAATATTTTTGTATTTTTTCTTTTGTAAAGCGAAATAAATAAAAATAAATAAAAGACATAAAACAGAATAAATAAAGTGAGTGTCAGTGCATATTCTCATTTATTTTTTTTACATTGATCCTAAGTACATTCTAATAAAATGAAATAAAAATGACAAAATGATAAACAAGGAAAAAACAAAATTGCAAATGCATGAAAATAAATATGCTAGAATAAAACTAAAATGAAAAATGCATGAAATAAGAGGAAAATAAATAAAAATAAAAATGCATGATGTGTTAAAAATTAAAGGCAATAAAATGCATGACAATAAATAAAAACTAAAAAATAAATGCAAGAAATGAAAGGAAATAGAAAGAGAAATAAGAAGAAAAGAAAAGGGGGGTACAGGGAGTAAAAAAGGGGTGCATTTAGCAGGCAGATATAAAACAGCTAGAAGAGGTATGGGGCACCCAAAGCCTGTTGGGCTTGAAGGGGGAGAAAACCGGATCGGTCCGGTTTAAGCGAACCGAACTGGTTCGGTGTTTAAAAAAGGGAAAGGCCGGTTTTTTATCCATTTTCAACACAGCTTTCTCTCTCTCATCTCTCAGCGCTCTCTCTTCCTCTCTTTTTCTCTCACACAGCAAATCTGAAAAAAAAACACAAATCCACTAAAACGCAAGCTGGTTATGTTTTCGATGTTGTCGCCGTCGCTGGTTTTGGAAGGTTGTTGTCCTTTCAGTTTTGGGGTCTATGTGCGTGGGTGAGGGAGAGGCGCGTTTTTGGGTTTGGTGGTGGCCGAGTGTGTTACTGTGGAGGTGGTGGTTGCGTGATTTGTGGGTTTGGAGGGATTGGGTTTACGGTGGTGGTGCTTTGCGGCTAGGAGGGGTGCGAGTGGTTGTTGTTGGGATATGGGGGTGGCCGTACAGTTTTGGCTGTGTGTGGTGTAGGTCGCGAATGGTGGAGTGGTTATGGGTGAGGGATGTGGTGGTTGTTAGGAGGGGTGAGGGAGATAGTGGCGTGGTTGTGTTGTGGGTTGTGGGAGAGGATGGTGTTGCGGCCGCGTGTAGGAAGTGGGTAGGGAGAGGGAGGTTGCGTGTGGCTGGATGTGGGAGAAGTACTAGGTGAAGCTGTTTGTGTAGTTTGGTTGTGAGTGAGGAATATTGTTAGGAGCGGATGAGTGGTCGTGGAGTTACTGAGTTGTGTGTGAGTATTCTGTGAGGGCTTGGTTGTTTGTTGGTTGGATTTGTTTGTAGAGTGCGTGTGTGATTTTGATGATTTTGCCTACTGATTCTCTGTGGTTGGCTGATTGGTAAGGGGCTGTTTGTGTGTAGGAGGAGGTTGTGTTTTGGTGATTTGTGGTATGGTGGAGACCGTGAATTTTGATTGTGTTTCTGGTGGATTTTGTGCGAGATGAGTGTTGTTCTCTTTGTTTTTTGACTGAAACTTGGCCCCCTTTCTGATGACTGATGATTCCTCCTTTTATTATGCAATGCAAGTTAATTATGATTAAAAGCCAATGATGGACAATAAACACACTTAAACAGCAAATAATCAAAAAAGGCAACCATTAAAATGGTTATTAAAAATCATCAAAACAAAATCAGTCAACTCTTTAAAAATAAAATAATGAAATAAAAAAATCCGAAAATAAAAAAAAAAATGTAAAAATAAAAAAGGTAAATAATAAAGATAATAATAAAAGGGAATAACAAGTAACAAATAAAAATAAAAATAAAAAAACTGTCGCCTTCGGAACCAAAAATGAGGTATTTTAAAATACCTCTCTGTCGAAATTTCGTCTGAAACGACAACAAAAATTTCGAACCAAAAGACTAGTGAAAAAGAAATTTAGGTCAAAAATTGGGGTATGACAATGAGATTGAAGATTTAGGAGTGCTTAGATGCTAAGTTCAAAAATTAGGATTTTATATTTTACGTTGTTTGCTTGTTTTGTTTTTTTTTTATCTGCTTTAATTTCCCTGATTAATGAAAGTTGTTTATCAAATCTGATTGCATCTTTATTTAATCGTGATTTTACTATTCTTTTTTAAATTTGTTTAGTTCGGTTTTATTTTTGTTGATGACAAAAGGGGGAGAAGAATAAAGTATTTGAGTTCTGAGCCTAACAGAAAAAGCTGAAAAGAAACTTAATTTAATTCAAGTTAATCTGTGTATAATTAAAAATCTATCAAAATTTGAAGAAGTTATCAGACTTGACTAGACTAAAAAGACATGAGAAGTCCAAAATAGTTCTAAGAATCTGATAAAAACTCACGATCTGATAAGTTTATTCTTTATGTTAACTTGTGATTTTTGAGAACTCATCAGACTCTAAAAGGTGTTATCAGATTTGAAGAAACTAAACAGAACCTAACAGCTCTGATATGTTTAAAGAACTGATGCATTTGGAAGTTCTAATATGTTAAATTATATGTGCTTTGATGTGTTTGATTATAATTGATGTGTTAAATTATAGTTCTTAGGAACTATCAGATGGGACTTAGGGGGAGCTTGCAAACATTACCTTAATGAACCATCACAAATTCAGGGGGAGCTTGCAAACCTCAAACCATGAAGTCTACCTGTTAATTAGATTAACAACAATTGTTTCAAATATTTGTGTTTGTCATCATCAAAAAGGGGGAGATTGTTGGAACAAGAAGGGTCTTGTACAGTTCCTCTAAGGTTTTGATGATAACAAAATATTGAAGAACAATTGGACATACTAATATTTTTCAAGTGTGCAGGATCATAGAATGTATCCATCAAGTATTGAACATGTATTAAAGCCTCAGAAGCACAAGAGAAGCTCAAAAGGACTATGATAGTAGATCTGAAGAAAGGTCAACCAGAAGTGAACACATTGGATCAGAAGAAAAGGATGCCTCTCAGAAGATGTAGAAATCATCAGACTCTGTGGAGATTATTAGACTCAAAGGACCTAGTCAGATACAGAAGAACCTATCAAACTTGGAAGACTTTCAGACTTCAGAAGCACCCGAGGGACCCAAACTCCACCTCAGATTTGTCATCTTCTAAAGTTGTCCACATCAAAGGATCTGAGCACAATTTTGTCTTCTTCTGACCACATGTAGAAACAAACAAAGAACTTCAAGGGCAACAAGAATGAACGGATACTTCCTATTTCAGCAAAGGATTTTCAAATGAACATCCAACATAATTATCCTTATCAAACAATGGCTCAATGTCCTTGATTTGAAGCTTCCCAATGACTCTTAATGCGCTGACACTCTTTTCCAACGTCTCTCAAATCCATGCCTATAAAAGGAGTTGAAGACCATGAAGAAGATGAACAAGACTCTGCTATTTCACTGTGCCATTATTCTACCAAATTAAATAGCGCAAAACACTTAGGATTATTCTTACCAAACTTTGTAATCTTAGAAATCCTAGAGTTGTAAATAGTATGTTCATTTGTTCAGCTAAACCAACCATTTTTATATATTCCGTGTAAGAACAATGTTGTTTATATTACATGTAAACAATCAGAAGTCTCTTGCTTGTGAAGCTTGAGCATATAAGTCTCCTGGTGAAACCTTAAGCAATAAAAGCCTCTTAGGAGTGTCCTTAGGGCATTGGAAGTCTCTTATCTGCGTGATTGAGCAATAGAAGTCTCTTGGAGTTGTCCTTGATCATTGGAAAACTCTAGGTAGTGACATGGAGCAAAAAAGTCTCTTGCAAGGGTGCCTGAGCATTGAGAAGTCTCTTGGAAGAGTCCTTGAGCAATTGTAATAAGTAGTGGTTATAATGAAATCCCTTGGAAGTGCAAGGGGACTGAACTACTCCTGTATTGTGGTAGGAACCAGTATAAATTGCTAGTGTCTGCTCCCTCTCTCTATCTTTATTTTTGTGTTTCTGTACTTATCTGATGCATTTATACTCTGAGTCAGAATATGTAAACCTCATATTCTAACCAGTATTAACACCAAGAAAAGAAACCAGAAAAGGCCAACATAATTCAACCCCTCTTCTTGTGTTTTTCTCACCTTCAATTTTGTCTTCTTCTGACCACTTGTAGAAACAACAAAGAACTTCAAGGGCAATAAGAACGAATGAATACTTCCTGTTCAACAAAGGATTTTCAAATGACTATCTAACAGAACTATCCATATCAGGAAATGGCTCAATGTCCTTGATTTGAAGCTTCTCAATGACTCTTAATGCGCTGGCACTCTTCTCCAACGTCTCTCAAATCCCGGCCTATATAAGGAGCTGAAGACCATGAAGAAGATTAACAAGACTCTGCTATTTTACTGTGCCATTACTCTGTCAAAATCAAATAGTGCAAAACACCTAGGATTTTTCTTATCAAAGTTTGTATCTTAGAAATACTAGAGTTGTAAAAAGTTTGTTCATTTGTTAAGTTTACACCAATCATTTATATATCTGGTGTATGAACATGTTTGTTTATATTTGTTGTAAACAACTAGAAGTATCTTGCTTGTGAAGCTTGAGCATATAAGTCTCTTGGTGAAACCTTGAGCACCAGAACTCTCATTCAGTTGTGATTGAGTACTAGAAGTCTCTTAGGGTTGCCCTTTGAGCATTGGAAGTCTCTTCCCTGCATTCTTGAGCAATAGAAGTATCTTGGAGTTGTACTTGAGCAGTGGAAGTCTCTTAGTAGTGACCTTGAGCAAAGAAGTCTCTTGCAAGGGTGCTTGAGCATTGGGAAGTCTCTTGGAAGAGTCCTTGAGCAATTGTAATTAGTAGTGATTATAGTGAAATCCCTTGAAAGTGCAAGAGGTCTGGACTACTCCTGTGTTGAGGGAGGAACCAGTATAAATTGCTTTGTGTCTGCTCTCTCTCTCTCTCTCTCTCTCTCTCTCTCTCTCTCTCTCTCTCTCTCTCTCTTTGTCTTTATCTTTGTGTTTCTGTACTTATCCGCTGTATGCAAACTCTGAGTCAGAATCTGTACACCTCAAATTCTAACAAGTATCAAACACTCAGAAAAAGAAACCATAAAAAACAAACACAATTCAACCCCCCCTCCTTGTGTTTTTCTCACCTTCAGGATCTTCTTTGTAATTTCTTTATCATGTAAGTTTAAACGATGCTATGAATTTCTGTCGATTACTTTTTATTTTATTAGGTTAATCCTGTTCTTAATTCTTTTTGTGTTCAAATGATTATATCCCTAACTTTATCCATAAATCAATTTTAGGTTAAAAAGGATTATTAAACTTAATTCTAAGACCTAACATATTTTAACCATTCAATTATTGATTAGTGTTAGACATAAAACTAATGATAATTGTTACTTACTTTGGTATTCTTGAACCTTAAATAGTTATAATCACGTAAGATATTAGGGAGCGTAACCATGAAGATAGTTAGTAACCAAGACATTGGCCTAACTATTTTGTTCAAAGGGATTAAATTCAAGTAATCAATATCATTATATTCATAGTTTGTAGTTACTAAATATTTTAGAGAAGTGAATCAAACAACCTAATCATTTTCATTACCTTCTCTTATTCGTTTATTTCTTTGTTGCAAACTAAACTTATGCCTCGTGCAAAAAACCCCCATTTATACATCCTATTAACAATCAATTTTATTTTTGTAGAAATTTCATAATTCCTGTAGAGACGAATATTTTATAAATATTACTACTTGTTAACACGCTAGTATACTTTCTAGTATTTTTGCATTACCTAGGAATAAGAAATCACTCAAAACCTAAGATAAGCTAGAGACAAAGAACCATATAGATTAATTTCCTTGAGATAATTAAGACATGTTTAAGGGATATTGACATATCCTAACAAATGTTTTTTTCTTCATACGTACCAGTCAAAAATTAAACTCTAGACCATGTTGTTAAGGGACTCAAGTATCTATTATGTGTGTTATATTAAATTGGTTACAACATTAATTTTATATACACTATAGCCTGTGTTTGGTTTTTTAATTATGAGTTAGCTTCATTTTGTTAAAACAAGAAGTTCTAGCAAGATGTGGTACCAAATGTCCTAGACATGTAAGTACGACATCATAGCTTAAGGTGAAGTACTTTGTTTCGTTTTCTTGGAAGATTGTGTTTTCGCGTGAGATCATAGAAGATTTGTTTGAAGATTTTATTCACGTAGCTTGTGCTCCAAGAGGCGTGTGTTTCTAAAAGCTTCCTCGTGTAGGTTTTCACTATGTCGTGTTTTTTAAGTAAATGTTGTGTTTTTGGTCAGCTGGTTTGTTTATCCAGATTGAAGAAAAAGTCCATGCATTCCCTAACTATATAAGGAAGACTCAAACCCTTGTGAAGATGCATCGAAGCCATCATTTTAAAGAAGTGTCTTTTAGGGTTTCGTGTCTTGGTCATTGTTATTTGTATACCTCTCTATGTCTCATCTTGATGCATAGAGCTGATTTGTTTAGTTGAGTTGTATGATTATCATTTGTATAACATTTTAGTGCATCTTGCAAGAGTTGGTTATTGTATTGGAGTTGTTCTCCTTATTTGATTGTATTTGTGATTGAGTCATTCACTGTGTTGTGGTTGAGAGAAAGTGAGAGGGGATCTCATATCTAGGGGGAGTCTTAGATGAAAAGACAGTGAACAAGGTTTGTTCACATAAGACTATGAACTAATACTATTGAGAGTGGATTTCCTTTCTTGGCATGGATGCCTCCAGATGTAGGTGATGTTGCACTAAACTGGGTTTCCAAACCTCTTGTGTCCTTCTTTACTGTACTTTACTTTATTTCTGTTTATTGTGGTATATATATTGTTGTACATGTTGTCTAGGACATCTTTCCGGCGAGTGCCAGCCTGCAGGAGGCCCACCTTTTTACGTTCCGCCTTTTTTTTTGCGAGGAACCAGTGTTTCTCAAAAAGCTTGATCTAAAACACACAATTTTCTTGTCGTGTTATATACAAAGGACAATTTAATAATAATCATATACGAATTATATATATTCATTATAAACTATAGTTTATTTTTATAATATGTGTAAAAAGTGTCAATAATGACTCTCTTAAATAGGTGCAAAGAGAGTATATAGTAAATATGTAATTTTATATAACAATTTGAATCTTATATCGTTTACACACACATAATTGTTTTTACACATTCCAATTATATCTTACCACGATATAAAAAAAATAAAAATAAAAAATAATCTTACCACGATATCACTTGGGTCCATGGCGTGTCAGCTCTCAACGGTAAAGATTTAACTTTATAACTTCAATGAACAATCCTACAAAAAAAAAAAAAAACTTCAAGGAACAAAGTTAAATCTCATCAAGAACAATTGTAAAATGATCATTTACCCTTCCACTTTTTATAAACAATATACCCTTCCACAATTATTATTTTAATATTTACATATTAATAATAATTTACCCTTCCACTTTTTATAAACAATATACCCTTCCACAATTATTATTTTAATATTTACATATTAAAATATTATATCTTTTTGACCAAATATTAAGATATTATTTTATGCTTGTTTAATATTTTAAAACTCAAAATGCTTTAATATATTTGACTGATTTAAATAATATGATTATTTTTTTTTCCTTGTATTAAAGATGATATCCGTTATATAAGAAAAATAAATATAAAAAATGATTTTGCTACAGAGAGAAGGTTGATAACGGACATAGGGGGCACATTGTGACAAAATGTTAGTCAGCAACCTATTAAGTGCATATACTATGAAATTGACTTTCTATAAAATATTCAAACATAAATTAAATATATTAATTTTTTGATAAAAATATGAATTAAATATTATATCTAAGCCTAGATAGAGGCCCTGAAATTTTCTCTATAAATTGACGCTCTCTATAGTGTCATTTATGCCTTTC
Source organism: Medicago ruthenica (assembly GCA_018208015.1). Lineage (NCBI taxonomy): Eukaryota > Viridiplantae > Streptophyta > Magnoliopsida > Fabales > Fabaceae > Medicago > Medicago ruthenica. The sequence continues at coordinate 9,011,945 of CM031373.1, forward strand.
ATGTTATAGAGAAACCATCAGTGTGATATTGTGCAGTAGTGATCATAGCTTTTGGGTTTGAGCATCCATCAATTCTTGTATCTACTCATCTGTTTAGGTATATACTCTTGATCTATCATTTTAATGTTGAAATAATCATTAGATACGATTTAATAATATTGCAATGGTGTATATGTATATATGTATCACACGACCACCTGATCTGTTCACTTATGTGTTTCAAGGTTGGGTTTGGTTGGTGCATGTGTTTTTTTTTTTTGTTAATTTTTTTAATCTTGTTTATATGTGCAATTGTTTTGTTTTGCCCCTTCTTGTTATATTTCTTGATCAACTAATTGATTGACCAATCAACCTTGTTTTCAAAACCTTAATCTCTTGTCTGTGAATTTATTGTGTGTATGATTTTTTTTTTCTTTTGACTGATTGTGTCTATATTTTTCATGTTCTAATAATATTGTATATGTTAATTAAACAAACTCTTCTTATATTTACACATATATTTTATATCTTCAAAATTTTATGCACACGCACTCTTGTACATATTCAGATCTATTATATGTTTTTTTAGGGGATATCTATTATATGTTATCCAATAGCCTTTTGAACTTCCTTCAAAAAATAAAAATAGCCTTTTGAACTTAGACTGTTTTAAAAAACATATATAGAGAGGAAAAGAAATTAAAAACTAATTTATTGTATCTAAAAAAACTCATTTTATGCCTTAAGTAAAAGACTATTTTTGTTAGATACTTGATATAAAATATTTTTGACTCTAAAAGATTATTTTGCATTCAGTTACGGTCATTTTTTTTTACCTAAAAGGTAGTTATATTACAATTATTTTTTATTTTTTTAAATCCTAAAACTACATAAAATAACTTCTCAATATAATCAGAACTGAGTCAATTTTTTATTTTTTGTAACGACAAAGAAACATATATTAATATTAGATATAAGTACAAGAAGTGTTAAGTCCAATATCGATGGTACTAAGTCAAAAAAGTTATAAATAAAAAACTATTTTTTCATTCAAAATTTTTAAAATGGTATTTTAATATTATTATCTTGGTGGCTAGGGAATAGACACACATGTTAATATCATATTTTTATATAGCATCCACACTTCAGATCAAAAATTGTTTACTTCCATATTAATTAGTGTTCAACACACACTAACCCGTATGATTAAAAAACTATAATTATGTAGTACTAGTAACACGACAATCATGATCTACATTTAATTACTTTCATTTTATCAAATTATTATCGACGCTACATGTTAGCGTTAGTATCATATGTCTATAGTTATGTTGACATGTAGTTGTTCTTATATGGTGTGCATGCAGGAAGGAAGTAAGAATGGCCAATCAACACCGTCTAGGTAATTGGTCTACTGAAGACAACAGTCCAGCCCATGATGCTAGATCCCTGAGATATATGTTGGGTATTAACTCTGCAGATAATCGTGCTTCTTCTGTTTCCTCTTCTCCACCAAGAAGTCTTCAAGGATTAACTCTCAACATGATTCCTACTCTTGAAACTGGAGTTAGACCTGCTTCACCTGCTGCAGGATACAATATTAGTTATGTGCCTTTTGATAACATCACCACCACTACCGTTCCTACTACTACTACCGGTAGAAGATGGTGGAACCAACCCATATTAAATGAAGCTGTTGATGTTGGTGCAAGAACAAGTAGTCCAACAAGTTTTCTAGAAGATGATGATCCAATATCATATGATAATTCATCTCATAACAATTTTTTCACTAGGCCGCTAGATATGCTTAGTTTATTAAGTTATGAAGAGCATCCTTGGATGAACTTCGTCAGAAGAAGAAACGACCTTTCTCCTGCCTCTGCATTAAGAGCAACAGGAGAAGCGGTAGGTTCTTCTTCTCGAAGCAGAAGTTCAGGACAGAATGATAATAACTACAACAACAACTTGGACTTCCCTGATACTTTTCTTGCTCCAACTAATGTCCCTAGGAGGCCTGGTAGTTCTGTACCACCACCGCCACCGCCTTCAAGTCCATCACCAAGTGATTACCTGATAAACCCTCCTCCACCGCAAAGTGAGCAGTACATGCAGACTGATTTAACATTGGCAAGTTCAGAGAATCCAGCTCGTCCTGGCGGTAATAACGGCATTTTCATTTCAACTTCTGAAATTAGGGCTGAGAGGGATAGGCTCATGGATGAGGTATATATACTTTCTTAATTACTTGTGAATTTTTTTTTGTTTTAAAAGGAAAATTTTTTTCATTAAACATAAAGACACATAAGCATAAATAAATTTCAGTGTGCTTAGTATAAATGAATTTAGTGTTAATATTGTGCTTCACTTTCAAATATTCTGGATTTATTTCCCATTGATGATAACTGTTTTTATAGAGTGTTGCAATATGTATGCATGTGGAAATTTAATATTGCAATGAATTTGTAGTTATATAGTGTGCCGATATATGTGTATGCATGTGGAAATTTAATATTTCAATAAATTGGAAATGATGATAAGTGTGTTTTATGGATATAATTTAGTTGTTAGAAATCTATCTTAATTATGTTTCTTCTAATAATACTTGTTATCTGATTTAATTAAGAGTCCAACAATAGGTGAGATATAGCTTAGCTTGACAAAATGTTTATAAGTGGTGGATCCGTACTCCTTACTTTAGAAATTAATTTTGTAAGGTAAATTAGACTCAAGTGAAATTATATGATGAGATCATAGTCCATTTTATGATTTGTTGTACTATGTGTTATTCAGTCACCACTAATGAACCATCCAGATGTCAAATAATTGGTCTAACGGTTCATGCTAAGAGTTTGACATTGAATAAGATGCATGACAATTTGTTTAAATAATATATATTGAATTATGTCCAACCTAGATTATAGATTATAGATTGGATATATTTTGTAGTGATCTAGTGTTACTATATTGTAAGCACGTGGAAACTTAATACTACAATGAATTGGAAATGATGAAAGGTGTGTGTTAGTAGATTCATATAATTAAGTTGTTAGAAATCTATCCTACAAATCCATATATCTTAATTGATTTGCCTATAATTTATCATTCATGAGTCAAATATGGCTTTAATATTTGGGCATGGCTTTAATATTTGGACATGTAATGTAACAGATTCAAAGCACCCTACAACATCTTCGCAACGGTGGCTCTATCCGGAGTGAGGTAAATAAATTTCAAGTCAAATTAGGCATTTTTTTACAACTAAACTATTTTTCTGATTTCATTACGTTTACCAAGTAATTTTGAACTACATATTTATCTTATATTGATTTAAAATCTTTAGTAGTTAGCAGATTTAAATAAAATTCACGTCACTTTACTTTCATGTATTTTGCAAATATATATGTTACACAGGATGTGATGATACTTAATTTTCTGGTCACTCTAAATCCGCTAATTGATTCAGAGAATTGGTCGAACCAGGTAAACGTTATGTAATTATTAATGTATGATTAATAGTTTTTTTTTCTTCACATTGTTTGCTAAATTTTCTAAACAATTGATTAATTAGCATTACAAGATCGTAATCAATTGAATAAATAATGAATTCAACTACAGATAATTACGGCCCTTGAGGGTCACATTGGTAGGGTTCAGAGGGGGCTGAAAGAGGAGGAAATCCTCAGGTGCATCCATGAAGAGACTTACCAGTTTAACCCTAATGAAACCAGCACTCAAAATCAAACATGCACCATATGCCAGGTGAGGCCAATTATATGTTTCATATTTTCATTCATTATTTGATTGTAATATATAAACACATGAAGTTTCACAATTTAGCTTAACAAAATTAACTTTTATTTTTTATATATATTTCTTATTTTTGTATGCGATTCAACTTTTTAAAATAGTAACTATAAGAGATTCTTTTTTATTTTTCAGTGATAGATGGGAAAAATTAATTTAATTTAATTTTTTTTTTGACAAAAGATGGGAAAAATTAATTTATTTGTTTCTATCTTTTTGAAATCTCATTTTATTTTACCTCAAAATTTGATATCACATTTATTTGTTTTATTGTTACTTTTTTTTAGCTTGTGATTCAATCTTTTCTAACAGCACATTAAACTCTCTAGAGAACATGATATTGAGAAGATCAAAGTCTCACATTGAAAAAAAAATCGTGATTGTTTTTATAAAAAGTGATGACACCTCTATGTACAATCTGATTTTGTATGAATAAGTTGAACTAAATATTAAAATCCTAATATATGAGCATGTTCAAGTCTCATAATCTACCCGTCATTTTTGTTTATGTTTATTAGGAAGACTTTGTGGATGGGGAGAGTATTGGTAAACTTGATTGTATACATGTTTATCATCTTCACTGCATCAAACAATGGTTGGAGCTGAGGAATGCTTGTCCTATTTGTAAGAAAACAGCTCTGGAAATTGATGAAGATGAGGATGGAAATTGATAACAATGAAGTTGGTCTCTTCAGCTGATATTTTTGAGCCTATCAATATTGCTTTATCTCCTCTCAAAAAACTATTGCTTTATCTTTTTTCATTTATTGAGGGTTTCTTTATTATGTAATTTGGTTTACATGGTGAAAAGTCTCTCCGAACAATATATTTTACCGTTTCATTTGAATAAGTTGCATGATAAGTGAGTTAAAGAACTTATTTAGACAATAATATTGCTGACCTCTTTTTTATAGTGTTATGTTATGTGATCACCTCTTCTTATTTTTTATGCGATCGCTTTTGATAGAAAAGATTTTCTATCAATTTTTACTTTCCGTTGTTGAACTTGAAATACCTTCTCGTTATATATATCAAGTATGAGGAAGAGTTTCATTTTTCATGAGAAATAAAAGTTATCAACATATAAGTGAGACGATATTGTATGTTCAATGTCTTCATATTTTAGATTAAGATGTGGTGACAAATTTATCAAAGTTGTTTGTAGTTTAGAGTCTCCCATTACTCAGGTTTCTGGTTGTTGGGTGTTTGTGTGTTTGACCACCCTCACCCCCTGAGCTAACTTTTGTAATTATAGAAACACATTTATCATGGCATCAAAGTAGAGTTAACGACTGCAATGTAGAATTTGAACCTAGGACCATGCTAGACGTGATGGTAGGTATTAAAGTTGTTTGTACTTGGTTTGAAGTCTCACATTGTTCAAGTTCTTGAGTTGTTGGTGTATAAATGTGTTTGACCAAACGATTAATCCTTTATTGCTGCATGACTCAAGCATTAAGCATATAGTTTTTGGAGGCTTGGAAACAACGTATAAAGAAGAAAATGTGCTTTTGTGATAGCATGTTGGAGTACTTGGAGGAGCCGTAACACAACAGTTTGGGAGAACACATTCGAAAATGCAGCGAATATCATTTATAGGGGTAAGTGTCTGCAAGAGGAATGATGAGAAGCTCCCAATGGCCAAGCACAAGCAGGGGCGGATATGGGATGAAATTATCAATGTGACTAATTATTTTAGCGAAGTTAAATCACTCTAAAAATAACAAATATTGTTTATATTTTAGTGGAATTTAACCTTTTTTAATTGTAACTTAAATACGGTGATGTTGCAACTAATAAAACATATCAAGCATTATAGTCAAGTGTCGCAGGACTATGAGTTAAGAAAATGTGCACTTGACCACTAGACCAATGCATCATATGTTATTATATTTTCAAATTTAAGATATATGATATAAAATTTGGGCTTGAATATAATAAAAAGAAAAAGGTTTAGGCTGGGCTAGTGTGGCAATAGCCACACCCAGCCTTGAAGAGATCCACCCCTGGGCACAAGTCACTCAACAACAAAAATAACCACAGGTTCTGTAGAGGTGGCAGCAGCTTCAACCAAGATTTATATTTTATGTAACATCGATGCTTCGTTCTCTGAGCTTCTAAACAAAGTGGGAATAGGCATATGTGTTCGTGATGAGTTTGGGATGTTCATTGATACAAAAAGATGTGGCTATATACGATAATGGAAATTAATGTGGGCAAGGATGTGTGATTGTTGGCTGATATCGAATGGGTGAAAGAGATGGGGTTTAAATAAATCATTTTTACTCTTGACTCTACAAGCGTGGTAGACTCTTTGTTGGTCACCTTTACTCTTATGTCGAGCTCTATAGAAGAGAGACTAATATGGTTGCTCACTTATAATTAAATGTTGACATACCCGATTGTATCGACTATTTGGTTTTTAATTAAATGCGTTAATTTTTTCTTGTAAGCACGAGATTCTAACCCCCTTCGTCACAAACAACTGTTACATCAGGTATAATTATATAGAAACCATGTATTCACAACAATTTTTTTTTGAAGAAGCTAAGCAAATATATTAAAAACCAACATAAGCTCCTCTAGTACAAGATGTACCAAAGGAAGCTAAAGAATCCAAAAATTACAAAAGGAAAATCCACAAGCTACCACAATGTAGCCAAGAAAAATAAAATTATGTTACAACCTGGAAACATAATAAAGGACTTAACCTCCAAACTGAATACTCAAAGTTGAAAACAACATAATAAGATTTGAGCCACCAAAAAGCTTGGAGTTTAATATTTTCCAATAAAGATGGAAGTTGTTCCAATTTATTGTGACAATGTCTCATATTGTGATCCTTCCAAATAGTAAAAAGAGTTGAAATCCAAATAATGTTGAAAGTCAAACGAGACTTATTGGAAAAATCCCCAAGACCTCCAAATTGAAGAAAATGCTGAAATAAGGAGCCTTGAAGAGTCAAAATATTGAGACCTAAATCCCTAACTTCACTTGCTTTGGGCCGATTCTGGATTTTATCCTAGTCGATAAGGCGGCCCACACAATATTAAATTAATCAAACACTTGAATTATGTTTCCCATTATGTGTGTTTCTCACGCACCCTATTTTTTTCGAAAATACATTTTGTTCGGATTATATAATTCGAACGGTATTTCAGCTTATATAATCTGAAACCTTGTCTTGCCCGGATTTATAGAATATCATTGACATATAATATTAAGAAAACATAATTGAAAATAACCAAAAAATGTAAAAAAAAAAATGTGAAGAGACAAAAATGAATCAAATTCTCACTTTATTAATATACCATATCTTTAATAGTACATTTATAATAACATTGAAGCTTATTACACAAAATTATTAAACACATAATGCTACATTTATGACACAAGAAGATGGAGGGGGAAAGAGGTTGAGGTAAGGTTTGTTTCCTGTCTAGGGAGAAGGAGACTTCGATGATCAACCTTACACTAAGACAGATCAACCTTACACCCAAACATATGGTGTCAATTTACAGAGTGGCACCATGCCCTTTGACCATTCATATAATCTCTAAAATATTAGGGTAACCTTTTCTATGAAAGGCTAACGGTGGAAGCACATTGTAGAAGAAAAAAAGGAGAAAATGTGAGATGGAACGAGAATTTGTGAAGGATTGTTTGGTATTTATAAGGGAGATTTGTGAAGGATGGTTCATAGAGTGTAACGGTTCATTAATTAGGGTCAACAAATTAGTCAAGTCTTGCTGACTAGTCAATTTGTTGCTGACTAACCAAAAAAAAATGTTCAATGAGTCATTCTTGCTTACAAAGAAATTGTCCTGTTTCCGTGGTGGTTCGGATTACATAATCTGAAACATCCCCAAAATTGTTTGGATTTTATAATCTTAACTAACCCTTGACTGAGTTAAAACTCATACTTTGTAGGGTGGGGGAAATTTCGGATTGTATAATCTAAACCACTCAAGTACATGATCTTTATGTGGTCCATATTGCACTGACAGGTTATGTGGTCCACGACGCACAAAAACTTCTATAAATTTGTGTGCTAGTTCATTTTCTAAAATCCACACCACATAATGATTGACACTTTGGTCATTAATTTGAACATCAAACTAGCTGCAGTTTACTACAATGGAGGAAAACCCCATCTGTTCAAGGTTCGGAATGATGTCACACTGTGCGGGTTGAAGGATCAGTTGGACCAAAGGAGGGGGGATATGTTGAGTATAGACGTATATCGACCGACTTAGATGGAAGAGTGTAGTTCAGCCATATGAAGCTTAGAATAACGACGACGTGAGAACCATGTTCTTGATATTTGGTCGGTACAATACTAAAGGACCTATCGAGTTGGACGCTTCATTGGTCAGGTCTTTCGAAGATATTCGGAAAAGTATGACCTAACCCCAAGAACTACAAAGAAATCAGGGCCTTCATGGAGGATTAACCAGATGAAGAAGTTAGTTTTCCTGATTCGTGACATGTTCTGTGTGTTTTCTTTTGTTGTTTTATGTTGTTTTATTATGTTGTTGAAATAATTATATCTAATGTATGTCCCTGAAATTCAATTACCCTTTTTATAAACTCGTACTTTTTAGGGTGAGGTTCATTTTAGATGTTATAATCTGAACTTGTAAAGTACAAAAAAAATGATGTGTTCCACTTTGCACCGACAATTTATGTGGTCCATAACACACATAAACTTATATAAATAGACGTGTTTTGTTCATTTGTTGTAAAACACAACAAACAAGTATAAACACTTATTCGGTTGAGATCTGAACACCAAGAGGTTTTTATGAACTTAATCCAGTTGTCATGCCAATATAAATATGGCAGTTGGCATGGCAGCTGGATCAAGTTCAGAACAACCTCTTAGAACACCTACCCTTTCATCATCACTCATCTTATTATTATGTTATTTTACGCTGTTGAATTATGTCATTTAAATTTTTAATGTATGTTTTTTAAATTATATTTTATGTGTTATAAGCCCTAAAAAACCCTTCATACCACTTGTTCTTTTACACAGTCTGGGATGGTCAGGTTATATAATCTTAATTCTTCTATGAAGACCTCGGAATGTATATTATGAACCAGTTCAGAGTTTGGACTGTGGCGTTACATCCAAGATTTGGACGGTTTGTGGTGTGTTAGTACATTTATGGTCGGTTTAGACATTGTGAACGTTTTATTTGACTGTAGTTACATTCAAGGATATGTTTATGACTATAAATAGCCTTCCATCCTTCAACATATTCATTCATTCTTTACTTCTCATCCATTCTTATATTTTCTTTCTATTTTTTAGTTAGGAGTGTTTTATGATATCATGGTCACTTCTGACCGTTCGTACAATCCTTGAAATTACTTTGCAATTTTTGTGGGGATCGTACGGTGGTCAGCAGAGACTTTTAATATCAATCACAACACATTTTCTGAGTTTTATTAAGTTTCGGATTGTACAATCTGAATATCCTAAAATATGGCTCAGTTTGTAGAATTCGAACAAAGGGTATTTTAGAAAAAAAAAAAAAATAGGACGCACGTGAAACAACTAAGATGAAAAAAGTAATAATTAATCATTTATTCACAGATTTATTTTCAAACTAATATAAAATAATTATTATTATTTTCTGGTACAATATAAAATGATTATTTTAAAACCATATTTGTCAAGAAAAAAATAAAGGAATAAAGGGATACATCTCGTGTTTAACCTCAACAATTTTGTAAACAAAAAAAAAACTCATCAATTTCAACTTTTTCATATTTTAAAGAAATTAACATTCCGTTTAAAATATTAATTTTGATTCACAGTTCATAAGTCCTAATTCAGCCGATGAAAATATCAAAACTACTAGACTAAACGTTGTAACTGAGATTCAAACCCTAACTTATATGCTTGTGTGAGAGTTTTTAATGACAAATTTTTCTCATTATAAATTAATCGTAAACCATCATTTATATTACTTTTAAGGAAGATATACTAAAATCAAATATATTTAATGGTACAATAGTTGTAATTGATTGAAAGTGTAAAAACAATTTAAATTGTCAATACTAAAATCATTATTTAAACGTGTTTAGAAATCAAATAGATAAAATAGAAGTAACAATAAAATGTGGAGCACATATATTAGTCTTATAATTTACTTTTCTTTAAAAGTATATTTCATGTTTATTTTTTGTAATGTACATTAATTGAATTGGAAAGGTTGATAATAGGATGAAAAAAATATCCTCTAAAAATAATATGAAGAAAAAAAAAATTTGGATGAACTAAGAGTGTGTTAAAGCATTAAAAGAAAACTTCGACATTCTGACTAAGTCTACACCTCCAAAAAACTTGTAACATCTACCACCCACTCATAATAAGTATAGATAAAAGGGAAAGTTATGTAAATAGAAAATAAATAAGATTATTAAATAACATTGAACTATTTAGAAAAGGTACATTAATTGAATTGAAAAGGTTGATAATATGATGAAAAAATATCCTCTAAACAAAATATGAAGAAAAAATATATATTTGTGTGGATGAACTACGAGTGTGTTAAAGCATCAAAAGAAAACTTGGACATTTCGACTAAATCAGCACCTCCACGAAACTCATATCATCTGCCACCCACTCGTAATAAATATTGATATATATAAAAAGGGAAAAATATGTAAACAGAAAAGAAATTAGATTATTAGATAACATTGAACTATTTAGAAACCTTTACTACCATCTCGGTTGGACTATGAGGTCTCAACCTTGGCTTGAAGCTCACAAGAAACTTATAGATTCATCACACTCCTCGTAATAGACTCCTCGGTTGTTGTTAGTCTAATGAAAAAGGGTACCATATCTACTATTGTTCTCCAAACTATCTTGCAAGATATTCTTCATTCTCTCAACCTTCATAATTTGACCTTGCAAGTATCTTATAATAATAGAGAAGTCAATAGTAGTTGTGTGGCTCTTCTAACAAACTTTGGTCACCCACTACAAGAAAAGTTAAATTTTCCTAGGAAAAAATTCCTAGGAAAACAGCCTAATTTCCTCGGAAACAGTGTTTTCCGAGGAAATTACCGACGAAAAAATTCCTAGGAAATTTTCAATCTATTCCTAGGATTTTCCGAGGAATTTCCTAGGAATTTTTAGTCAGAAGCTTTCCTAGGAATTTCCGAGGAAAATTTCCTAGGAAAGCTTTCCTGCAAAACTGCTACGTCTGACACATGTTTTCCGAGGAATTTCCGACGAAAATTTATTAATATTTTAATGGTTAGTTTCCGAGGAATTTCCGAGGAAAATTTATTATATTTTAATGGTTAGTTTCCGAGGAAAATAATTAATTACTTAAAAAAAAAAAAATTGGGATTTTAAAAAAGCGCCAAAATTTAAAAAAATTTGCGCCAAAAAAATTTTAAATTTTTTTAAAATTTTTTCCGAGGAAAATAATTAATTTTAAAAAAAAAAGTTAAATTTTTCGAATTTCAAAATTGCGCCAAAATTTGAAAATTTTGCGCCAAAAAAATTTGAAAAATTTTTAAAATTTTTTCCAAGGAATTTCCGAGGAAAATAATTAATTTTTTTAAAAAAAATTAATTTTTAAATTTCAAAATAATTTCAAAAATTGAGCCAAAATTTCAAAAAGTGCGCCAAAAATTTGAATTTTGAAAAATTACGCCAAAAGAATTTGAATTTTTTTAAAAAAAATTGCGCGAAATTCAAATTTTGAAAAAAAAATTCGAAAAAATTGCGCGTAATTCAAATTTTGAAAAAAAATTCGAAAAAATATATATTAAAAAATGATTTTTAAAAAAGAAATATATGAAGTAAAAGTGTTTTGAATAAAAAAAAATGTAGGAATGAATTATTTTGATGAAATTATTTTTGAAAGAAATAAATAGATTTTATGGTTGAAGAAGATGAAAAATTTGTGTTAATGAAGATGAAAAATTGTTGTGGTAGAGTTGTTGAAAAAGAAAGAAGAAGAAGAAATTAGGAAGAAGAAAATTAATGTTAAAAAAATTATAAAAGATTATTGTTGAAGAAATTAGTGTTAATGAAGATAGAAAATTGTTGTGAATGAGTTGTTGAAAGAAGAAGAAGAAGAAGAAGACAAAGAAGAAGAAGAAGAAGATGATGATGATGAAAATAGGAAGAAGAAGAGAAGATGAGAATAGGAAGAATGATAAAGTTTATTGTTGAAGAAGATAACAAATTATATGTGTTTAAAAATGTTGTAAGAAGATGAAGAAGAAAATATTAGAGATAGATGAATATTTGTTTGAGTAGAGATGAATGAATGAATGATGAAATGTGTAGTGTAGAGTGTGTTATTTTATAGAGACAAAATTCTGTCACGTTTCCGAGGAATTTCTAGGAAAAAATTCCTAGGAAAGCTTCCCCTAAAAATTTAATTTTCGTTTCCCTCTCTGCAATTTTCATTTCCCCCCTCTAATCTTTCCTAGGAATTTTGAAAAGATTCAATTTTTTTTTAAAAAAAAAAAAACTGTTATTTTAAAAAATCGATTATTTTTGAAAAAATACATTATAAATATTTTACCTTGGTTCTTGTATAAAAAAAAATTGGTTAAATTTAATAAAATAAAAAATAATGATTTGAGTACACAACGACAATTAATATTCATAAATTACTCGCTATCAACGACAATATTCATAAATTTACCTGACAAAAATATAAAGTACTCGCTATCATCCTCCTCCTCCTCATCGTCGTCCTCGTCATATATTTGATGAGGTGTTGTATAAAAAAAAAATTTGGTTAAATTAAATAAAATAAAAAATAATGATTTGAGTACACAACGAGAATTAATATTCATAAATTACTCGCTATCAACGACAATATTCATAAATTTACCTGATAAAAACATAAAGTACTCGCTATCATCCTCCTCCTCCTCATCGTCGTCCTCGTCATTATAAACAAAATTTGGTTAAATTTTAATAAAATAAAAAATAATGATTTGAGTACACAACGACAATTAATATTCATAAATTACTCGCTATCAACGACAATATTCATAAATTTACCTGATAAAAACATAAAGTACTCGCTATCATCCTCCTCCTCCTCATCGTCGTCCTCGTCATTATCATCATCGTCGTCGTCATGTATTTGATGAGGTCTTGTCTAAAAAAAAAAAATTGGTTAAATTTAATAAAATAAAAAATAATGATTTGAGTACACAACGACAATTAATATTCATAAATTACTCGCTATCAACGACAATATTCATAAATGTACCTGACAAAAACATAATAAATTACTCGCTATCATCCTCCTCCTCTTCCTCCTCCTCCTCGGCGTCCTCGTCATTATCATCATCGTCGTCGTCATGTATTTGATGAGGTGTCGGTGAAAATTGATTCGACGATGCAGGCGACGATGAATCAGATGTCTTTCTACTCTTTTTCCCACCCATGAACTTCTTTGTCATCATCTTTTGGAATTTTTGAAAGACATTCATTTGTTTCAATAGCTTCTTCTCTGTCTCATTTTTCCTTGCCAACTCATGCTTTTGAGATTCCAACAGCTCATTTTGATTTCGCAACTCCGACTTTTGACTTTGCAACTCCTCGTTCATTCGAGTTATCATTGCTTGAATCTCATGAGACAACTCTGCAGAACGAGCTGAGCTGGACTCTGGTAGAACAGGAGCACGGAACAAATTTTCATGCACCACGTTGCCGGCTAACGCTCCAACACCGTATACTCTATCCGGTCTTATTTGTCCTCCTGCAGCCTTTGTCCATAATTCCATTTTTATGGAGTCGGGAATTTCTTCATGCGATTGAATCTCGGGATTCTGCTCCAAAAACCGTGCTACGTACTCGTCATAAGTTGCCTATAAAGAAAAGTAAAGAAAATTAGATAATAATAATTGTTTACAAATAAAGTCAAATAAAAATTATATAATAATAATAATAAATGAAATTAACATATTTCATATTAGTTAATAACATAATTCTTTAATAATTCACTTTCTTTTTCTAATTAAAATAAATTACGAATATTTGCAAATTTACCTGGGTATTGCGTGCCCGAGCATCGACATACTGACCAGTACGCTGGCTGAAATGAGTCTCTCTATGGAGCTCATTTGGATAAGGATCCCTCTCCAATGATTTTGCCTAATTGTACACGAAAAGTTGTATAAGCAATTAGAACATTTGAGTTTATTTAATATATACATGTATAGAAATAGAAATTGTGAAATATTTTTTTACCAGATGTCTAGCATGGGTAGGGACACTGACACATCCTTGTGCGTGTTCATGTCCTCCTACAAGAGATGCTCTATTTTGCTTGTTAGCTCTTGAACGGTTCTTAAATTTTGGATCTTCTAGCCAATACTTGGTCAAGTGATCCCACGCTATTTCCCTGATCCAATGTGTACGGTAGTTGCCCTTATATTTTTTCCATTCCTCCCGTTCATCATATAACAAATCTGATAAACGTTTGGAAGCTAACTTGCGAAAGAGCTTCTCTACAATAAGATGGACATCTCTAGTCCAGGTACAATGCTCCTGCAATAAACAAAAAAATTATTAGACATTAAAATTTTTAAAAATATAGCATGTTATAAAGTAATTACAATTATTTAATATTTAATAATTTGTGTTTACCAAAAAGTAATTAAAAAGTGCCGCCCTGTCGTCTGTAGTAAGATGTTTATAGACGGCCCAACACCTATCCTTCGGGTAAAACATCTGGATGGCTCCTCGAATAAATTCTGCCACTCTTTTTGATGGCTCCAACCTACAAATTTGAAGTGTTAATTAAATTATGCATTTAAAAAACAAATAAAAATTAAACTACTTTTAATACTTACGATCCAGGTGTCGGTGTAATCTTAAGCAGCCCATCCGCATAATGCAAGTCTTCAATGTAGCGACGTCATCCTCGTCGTGGTCCTGCTGGTGCTGCTGATGCTGATGTTGCTGATCCTGCTGATCCTGCTGATGCTGCTGTTGTTGTTGCTGCTGCTGCTGCTGATGCTTGTGGCTCTTCATGTTGGTGCTGCTCGTGCTGTTGAGGCTGATGTTCAATTATATTCAATAACCCTAAGAAATTCTGATCTTGCATAAAATCTTGCATGTCCTCCGCTGATGAAAATCTTCTGGGAGCAACGGGGGGAATAGGTAAGTTAAGGCCTTGTCGGATAGTAAATGGGGTGGTATTGAAACCAGGCGAATGTGATGAGGCGAATCCAAGCATAACGAAACCAGGTGTAGTGTATGTCGGAGGAATGGTCGAGGGAATGGTCGAGAATGATGTGGGGGGAATGGTCGGGAATGATGTGGGAGGAATAGTTGTGAATGGAGTGGGGTAAGGTGGTGGAGTAGTAGTAGTAGTGGTAGGAATAGGAGTACCAGTCCTTTCATCAATGTTACGGAAGGAAACCCCTGGTAGACGGCGCCATGATCTGGTCTCCTCTGAGGTAATATCTATTATGTTTTGATACTTGTTTTTCTTCTTCTTCTTCTTCTTCGTGGTCCCTACAACTTTAGCCTTACCCCTATCTTAGTCTTGCCCAGACATCCCTGTCATAATACAATAAACAATAATTAATATAATGAATAAAATATTGTCACATTATATATGCAAGATTAAAATAATTCATATGATAAAATCGTACTTTAAACATCGTCATAATTAATAAAAATCATCCACATTGTCTTCGGGGTTAATTGCATCTTCCCCATTGTCTGTAGAGTTGCTAGACTCATCCCCACTGTCAGTGTCAACAAGTAACATATGAGCTAACATTTCAGCATCAACTTGCTGACCGTCAACATCTCTATCAACCAAATCCGTAGCAGGATCGACTTCAATCACTTCTGGAACATGTGATATTTCATCATCTTGGTAAGGTACTTCTTTATCTTGACTTTCTGTCTCAATTTGACCTCTTGGTTTACACTTGATAGCAGCACACCATCCATGTTTGCGTCGGTGGTGAGAAGGATAAGGTACATAATACACTTGACTAACTTTACTTGCCAAGATGAAAGGGTCAAATGCATTATACCTTCTGTCCATTCGTACATCAACTGTTTTATACTTGGGTCAATTCTCATCCCATGTGCAGGGTCAAACCAGTCACAGTAAAACAATACAACTTTGTTGGGTTTATCTACATATAGGAAAGTTACTTCAAATATGTGTTTGATCACACCATAGAAGTCATCTTCACCTCCATCACTGATTCCTTTGACGTAAACACCGCTGTTAATTGTTTTTTTGCCCACCGACCGTGATTGAGTATGAAATTTATATCCGTTGACAAAGTAAGTGTGATGTTGTTTGACTTTTCTTCCCGGACCTTCGGCTAACCCCCTCAACTTATATATCTGTGTAGTCGGATGATCATTTAGCAACTGATGTTTTAACCATCCTTGAAAAGTTGTATATATGTTACCAATATTTAATCCTTGAAACATCTCAATGTATGGTCCAACTTCGATGCAATTAATCATCACATGAATGGCCGCTGACTGCAACTCAGCATCGTCATTCCAATAATCTTTCTCTGGATGACAAAGACGTCCGTGGTTGACGAAAAACTGATAAGGCTGACTGACACTCTTCACTTTCAACAATAACTTCATTTCGTGTATTTCTTGGATCAACATCAAGTTGTCGAAGTAGTGAGAGATGAAATAGTTTGTTTCCCGAACCACGTAAGCTGCATCTATTGATCCCTCAACCCTTGCTTTATTTCTAACCATTCGCTTTGCATAACCCATGAACCTTTCAAAGGATACATCCACCGATAATGAACAGGTCCACCAAGCCAAGCTTCATATGCGAGATGCACCGGAAGATGTTCCATAGAATCAAAGAAACCCGGGGGTAAAAACTTGCTCCAACTTACAAAGAGTGATTGGAAATATTCTGATCCATTTTAACAAGTTCATCCATCCTCAAGGTTGAAGGCACATAAGTCTTTAAAATATTGGCTAATTTCAGTCAACGGGTTATAACATTTTTCGGCAATGAACTAATGCAATTGGAAGTAAGCGTTCCATGAAAACGTGGGAATCATGACTTTTCATTCCACGCAGTCTTCCGGAGTTGACGTCGGCACACCTTGACAAGTTAGAACAATATCCGTCTGGCATCCTCAATTCTTTCAACCATTGACAAACAGATTTTGCTTCATCAGCAGTTAGACTATAAATAGCCTTAGGTTTTAGATATTTTCCATTTGGAAGAAGTTGTAGCTCCATATCTGGTCTCTTACAAATCAATGGCAAGTCCATTCTAGCCTTCTCATTATCTTTTGTTTTACCAGGGACATTCATCACCGTGTGAATTATATTGTCACAAAAATTCTTCTCAATGTGCATAACATCAAGATTATGTCTAAGTAAATTGTCTTTCCAGTAAGGGAGGTCCCAGAAGATACTTCTTTTCGTCCAATGGTGGGTGTCACCGTATTGCGGGTGTCTGACTCTTTTGCCAACATCTGGGAATTTCAAAAGTCCTAATGCACTGACTCTACGGAATACCTCTGATGTTGTCCTAGGAGGCGGGCCATCTTTTTCTGTTTCTCCTTTACGAAACAAATTCCTCTTCTTACGAAATTCATGTGTTGCTGGTAAAAACCTACGGTGGCAG